>OZ010599.1:16460185-16580185 GCA_963932145.1 Acanthosepion lycidas
AACCCTTTAACATCTTTCTTTGTCTTTCTACTGACCCAAACTTATTAAGTTACTGTTTCCCTCACCTTCAGTATATTCCATGAGTATTAAATTCACCAAGCCCTTTTTTCCTTGTTATATCATTTTGTTTTATTGTAATATCACTTTCCTTGAAGTTCCTCATTGCTCACATGTTCAGTCTATTGTATTCTTGGCATTCATTGATAGAACTACATATGCGACTTCAGTTATCTTTTTCATCTGTGAAGAGACTGTCCAGCATTCATTGCCAAGTAGGAGATTAGATATTATATAGCAGTTCAGCACTCTTTTCTTTCTTTCTAAGGACATTTTCCTATCTCTTAATACTTTGCTCAGTTTCTAAAAGACATCATTTGCTATTTCTATAATAACCAATCAATATGATTCATACATATGCCTTATCCAAACATTGCCACCAAAATGTTGCCATCTAGTCAGTAGCAATTATCAGTTGTTTAGAAAGACAATTAACCCATATACTCCTGATATTAACTGACGTCATCTTTTATCCATATATCTAAACTATAATTACAAACTATAATTTTGGAAAGTGAAAATTTCATTGAAATATGTTGGAAATTTTCCAAGTTTTCAACTGAAATCAAGAAAGTAAGAAATTTAAACAAAATGGTCTGAATATAATGGCTGGAAAAAAAGAATTCATTGAAGAATGGATTAGCTTTAAAAAAATAGAAGTTCATTTTTATCCCCATGGATTGAATGGCGCTTAGGCCTTTTATCGAGTGAATGTCAGTAAAAAAAAAATTCTATTAGAGAAATATTCATGCTTTTTTTTTACTTGTAGAGATTACAATCAATCACAGAAGAGGAGACAAAATATAGTAAATTTCTATAATAACCAATCAATATGATTCATACATATGCCTTATCCAAACATTGCCTCCAAAATGTTGCCATCTAGTCAGTAGCAATCATCAGTTTAGAAAGACAATTAACCCATATACTCCTGATATTAACTGACATCATCTTTTATCCATATATCTAAACTATACTTATAAACTATAATTTTGGAAAGCAAAAATTTCACTGAAATATGTTGGAAATTTTCCAAGTTTTCATCTGAAATCAAAAAAATATGATTTTAAGCAAAATGGTTACAAAATTAAAAGAAATAAATAAGCATCAGTTTAAACTGACACCAGGGAGATATGGGTTCAAATCTTCAACAGGAAGCATGTTGCTCCTCCGAAACAAGTTTATTACTTTTATATGCCATGTCACTTAAAGATGTGGGATATCACGGCTCTCTACAACTTCCTGTGTCTTGCTACTCTAAGTAACTTTTTACCTTTTACTATCCCTCTTTGTCTTTAATTTGCCATCCATTAACAAACTTTTTAAGTAGGTTAATTACTGTTTCTTTTGTTCAATGTGTCATTCTCAAAGTCCTCTTTCTTCATTATGTGCTCCAGAAATTTCAACCATCTCTTTATGATTTTAAGTATGAACTCTTTTTGTTCCCATTTCTTTAAAACTTCCTTGTTGTTTGTATTTTTTGCCTTTGTTAGTCAAACTACTTCATTACTTACACCACATCTCTGAAACTTCAAATCTCTTCTTCATCTGTGAGGAAACTGTCCCGTACTCACTACCATAAAGAGATTAGATATTACATAGCAGTTCAGCTCTGTTTTTGTTTTGTTTATAACAAAAATTTTCCTGTTAATAATTTGTTTAATTTCTGAAAGGTATGAAAAGATTCTTCAACATTCACTGCCATTTAAAAATTTCACCAAAAGCAGACTCAGAATTTTCACCAATTGCAATCAACAGGTGTTCTCTCAGGGAGGCACCATAATTTGGATGCCTATTGGAACTCAACCCAAACCTCAAATAGAACTTGTACATACAATCCATCACTAAAGATGCTGGAAAAATGGTCAGTTCTTTGTACCATTCCAGTAAGTACCTGACTCCTCCTGCTCTCCTTTACCTTTACAAGTGCCAGATAAGACCATAAATGGAGTACTGCTGCCATATATGGGCAAGAATAATTACTTTCCAGTCTTGACAGTCCAAAAGCGATTCCACATCCTTGTAGGTGATGAATTGTTTTCCACCCTACAACTCCTTTCTCACAGACAAAACGTTGTAAGCCTCTTGTTGCTCTATTGATGCAATGTGTTCAGATGAATATATTCCTTAGTTCCACCTTCATAACTGGGACCCACCATTTTACACACATTGTAGTGAACCACCCCTCATTCCTTTCATGTTCCAACTGGTAAGATGTAAGTTCTCCTCAAGTAGCTTCCCATGAATCACTGCTTTGTGGATCCAACTCCCAAGAGGATGTTTCCCTGATCATTACAATCTTAACCCTTTTAAATCTAGGATCAACAGTTATCATCCTTAAATATCACCATAAACTGTGCCTCTTAATCTGTAACCAACTACCTTGAGAGGCTCTTGGGCCTTGTACACGTTGAACATCATTATAAAAAAAATATGTAACAGTTCATCACTTTTTACTTTATTACTAACATTTTTCTTTCTCTTTATAACTTGTCTAATTTCTGAAAGGTATGAGGAGATTATCCAATATATACTGCCATATAGGAGATTAGTTATTATATTAGTTCAGCATCCTCTTGGGAGTCATACAATTTCAAAATAAAAATCCCTTTACATTGATTATACAAGTATATAATTCTTATAACAAACATATACATTACATTTAAAGTGGGTGCAAAAGTCACACATGTCCATAGATGGTGTAATTTGACAAGAACTGATCAATGAACACCGATATATGTCAAAATCCTACAAAGTTGATTTCGGAAATGATTAAGCAATCCCTCATTGTGAATGTATTGAATTGTGTCTAAAGTAGTGGGATCATTTTATCATCATAATTAAAGCATGCCACAGAAAATTAACTATAGGTTCATATATGCCACAGAAGCTTGACTGCAGGTTCAAGTATGCCACAGAAGCTTGACTACAGGTTCAAGTATGCCACAGAAGCTTGACTACAGGTTCAAGTATGCCACAGAAGCTTGACTACAGGTTCAAGTATGCCACAGAAAATTAACTATAGGTTCATATGTGCCACAGAAGATTGACTAGAGGTTCAAGTATGCCACAGAAGCTTGACTGCAGCTTCAAGTATGCCACAGAAGCTTGACTGCAGCTTCAAGTATGCCACAGAAGCTTGACTGCAGCTTCAAGTATGCCAAAGAAGCTTGACTGCAGCTTCAAGTATGTCAAAGAAGCTTGACTGCAGCTTCAAATGTGCCACGGAAGCTTAACTCTAGTTTAACTATATTTGACTATAGTTTCAAGCATACCATGTGATCAAAAAGGTTGAAAAGCATGATTACTTTAGATACACCACTGACAAAGCCTCAAATTGAACTCTATTCCCTCTTTCCATTTTCAACATTGCTAACCATTATGCCAGTTCACGCACTCTTATCTAGAACAGTAACAATACACTACAAGTGTAAATGATAATGTTACATTATTCTAAAATCAGATTTGTTTTAAATGTCAGAGGTTTTAAATTAACACTTCAGGTTTAGCTTTTAATAAAATAATAGAAATAGAAATAATAGTGAAAATTTAATCTGATGCTTTTCATGGAATAAAAATTGTACAATAAGAAGAGTTCTGCTAGGATTTGTGCCAATTTTAATGTTATTTAAATCTTTTTTTTATAACAGAGAGCACACTAACACAATAGTTTTTGGTTACAATAAACATGATTCTATAACAAATATTCAAGGGTTGAATTTGTTTCTAGACTCAGTTATCAACACATAAAATAACGAGATGACAATGGTCTCACTGAATGTCTTTTTGCCTCTACAAAAGTATCTTTAACAACATATTTTTTTTGCAATAAAGATCATTCTTGAATAAATATTTAAGCATTTTATTCTTCAACCCAAATGATGATAAAACAATATGTAGAAACAATTGTTTTTTTACTACTGGGATATAATAAAATTATTACTTTTTGTATAATAAAAGATAATCCTATGATAAATATTAAAAAAAAAAAATGATAAAAATATGTTGAGAAACAACTATGAATTTTTTTTTTTAATATTATTGGGGTATATTAAAATCTGTTGCAACAGAGTTTATTTCTATTAAATGTATTTTGTCTTTATTTAGTAACTGTACTTTTCCTACAACTAACATATATATACACTGCGTTCTGCTTGAAAACATGTCAATAAATTCAGTTTTTTTCAGACTTGGTGCTTCTTACAGATTAAATTATACTTTTAGACAAGTAAATATGGTCAATGAAAAAAAAGTTGTATAGTAACATAGTTCTTTTTCTCAAAAAATGTAAAAAGGCACAGTTTCAAGTGTTCGGTCTGATTAAGCAATCACCATATAAATCCTTAATATGGGTAAGAAAAAGGGTCTTATTGAAAACGATCATGCTAAAATTACTCACATGCTTGGAAGTGATCTGTCAACACTAGAAATTTCAAAAAAGTTACAGAGAGACCACCGTACAATCAAAGCATTCATCTTAGGCAGTAAATCATGCAGAAAGACACCTAAACGATCACATTTGCGAAAGTTAACTGCCAGAGATCTTCGTAAAATTAAATATGAAGTCTCAAAGAAACCGCATGAAACTAGTAAAAAAATATTTGAAAGTGCTGGAGTGCCCAAAGTTGATAAAACTACCCGTTGTGAGGTCCTCAACACCTTGCCAAAGTGAAGAGTCCCATCAAGAGGCCCCCATTGAGCAAAGCAAACAAGATGAAAAGAGTTGAATGGGCACACAGTTACATGAAGATCAATTTTAGCAATGTGATTTTCACCGATGAGTGTCATGCTACCCTTGATGGGTCTGATGAGTGGTCATCTGGATGGGTGTTAAATGGTCGACCAGCAGGAGTATGCATTCGTCAACAACAGGGTGGCGGAGGAGTGATGTTTTGGGCTGGGATCCACGGAAATGAACTAATAGGCCCACAGAAAGGGCTTAAGCTAAATTCAAATGCATATTGTAGGCTTTTGGAAGATGCCTTCCTGCCCTGGCTTGATGAACAACCAATTCAGAATAGAAGATCGTTGATATTTCAGCAGGATAATGCTCCAGCGCATAGATCAAGAAGCACCACCAATTGGCTATCAGACTATAGGTTCAAAGGGCAAAATTTAATGGTATGGCCTCCAAACAGCCCTGATTTAAATCCAATAGAAAATTTGTGATCTATAGTCAAGAGGCAGATTAATGCTGAAAACAAGCAATTCACCAGCTTAGAAGTCCTGTGGAAAGCAACTGTAAATTCTGAAATTGAAACATTGATGTCAGCAGTAGACAGACGCCTCATAACGGTTTTGAAGAATAGAGGATGTTATGTTTGTTCGTAGCCGCATTAACAGACTTGTTTTGTTTAACATGCTATACATATGTATTATGTAATGTAGGACTTAGAACAAACAATGTATTGTCATATGTGCCACAATTCATTTAATAAAATTTAGTATAAAATGTGTTTTTCTTGCTTTATTTTCCATTTGCATAATGAAAGTGAACACTAAATTAGGGCTTAAGTTCATAAATCATTAAAAAGAAGCACGTTTTGTTTATTTCGACAACTTAAATGATTGACAAAATAATAAAATAGTATCAACAACACTTTAGCTTTTATTCTTCAGAATATATTGCTTAACTTGGATATTTTTAGGTAAAAAATAATTTTGCATAATCAAGCAGAACGCAGTGTATATATATATTACACTAGCCAAATTACCCACACCTTGCTGCGTGTCATGCATTTTTTTTGTAAGAAAATGATAATTGACTTTAAATCATTATTATAATTTGTGGAGAAAAATGGTGCATTGCAATACAGTGAGTCCTCCCATATTCACGGGGGTTAGGGACCAGAACCGGCTACAAATAGAATCCACAAATACTTGCAATTTATAATTACCTGTTTTGATTGTTAAAAACCCCATATGTCTTAAACTTTCGCCCTAAACACTTTAGAAACATTTCAGACCCTTTTTAAAACATTTTTGAAAAATAGTATTGGTGACCATACACTTAGCATAAATTTTCTTTCTGATATACAATAACCATTTTTCATTACACAGATCGATACAGCCAAATACTGTATAAAATATGTATAACAAGACATAAGATATAAAATTTAAAACATTTTCTAAAAACAGAACTGGGATGATACCCCCAGACTTAGCATAAGCCTCTTTTAAGACCCCAGCTGCAGCCCCTAATAAAGAACAAAGCCCAAGCACTACACATGTTTTGAAGATGTACAATTCTGCCAATTTTTACCATAAAAATGGACTGTTATATATTTTAAGTCACTTAAATAACAGGAAAATGATACAAGAATATTTTAAATATGTTCTATTAAAAAAATACATGAATCGACGGAGTTCTCAGTGAATAATTTGTACATATGTTCTTAAAAAAAACAAAAAAACAGGTGAATATTAAGGGTTTCCACGAATAACAAGTACATATGTTCTAAATAAAAATCCACGAATGTGTGAAACCATGAATGCTGAAATGCAAATAGTGGAGGTTCACTGTATTACTCAATTATGTTGCTGATGTGACCTCTATTTTCTGGCTTTCTCCTATATTTTAGAGAGGAGTCATTCCCTTGTTCAAATTTAAATTTAATTTAAATCAAAGGAAAAAAAACATTCAGTGGAGTGTTTGTGCAAAAAGCATTTGATTTGACCCCTTTGATATGCATTTGATGCAATACTTGATTGAATGAATTGATGAGATTTCAACATTGATATGACAGTTGAATTGTCACAACAAATATATATTGTAAGGGACTACCCACTGACTGGTGATTTCTTGCTCAACTTGACATCCATATTATCTCATTTTGATCTTGTCAATGTGACTTCCATCTTCTGGCTTCCTCCCTTTATATTTTGGATGAGTCATTCCCTTGTTCAAATTTAAATTTAATTTAAATCAAAGGGAAAAACAAATTCAGTGGGAGAGTTTGTGCAAAACCCCCAGAACACCCTTTGATCAAAATGAAATATACTTATCCAAGTACCCTAGGTAATGAAGTTTCAGAATATATATGGTTATGGAGGTCTATCTCCAAAACACTAAGAGGAGTTTGATAACAAACAGACAGATGCTATAATTTACAGATAAATTTTTGTATGTACACCATATATATATATATATATATATATATATATATATATATATATATATATATGGGTGATATGTCAGGATATTTAGTTGTACATTTGTATTATATTTAAAAACTACATATTAGATGTTTATATTTAGAACATGATTAAGGAGTGTGTATATGCCATCCCATGCACCTGTGGTAAGAAATATAAAGAAGAAACAGGCCGTCCACTTAAGGTAAGACTGCAAGAACACTGTAAAGCCATAACACGAGGGGAAATAGAAAAATCAGGTGTAACTGACTATATATGGAGGGAAAAGGGAGATCATTTCCCCCTGTGGGATGAGGTTGAAATATTAGGTTGGTGCAAAAATAATGACGTAATAATATCGTTTTTTGACGTAATTTAAATGTCCAAAAACGACATTATTACGTCATTATTTTTGCACCAACCTAATAATAGACAAAGAACATGACTGGAAAACATGAAAATTTAAGGAATCGGTGCATTTGTTAGGTCACAAAAAAATCTTCTAAGATGGCCAAGCATAGAAAACAATAATATGGAGTGCTAGAGAAAACACTAATAACAGCAAAATTGCAAAATGAGCTCTCTTAAAAAATATTTATTGAGACATTGGGTTTATAAGTCCCATTAGTCCATACACTGATGTCCTCAAGGACACATGGTCCAGTGGATAGAAGTGTTGGTTGAATCCAGTGACTTAACCCAAAGAGTTGTAAGTTCAATACCTGTCTACAGTTGTGATGAACAAAACTTAAAGAGTTGAGTTAAAGGGAGATAACTGATACCGAGACATCTGGAAGAGGCATGGCATCTGGAACTAGAACAATCTACCCCGATAGATGAAATAAGGGGTTCAGTACAATGGCCGAAATATTGTGAAAGATGAGGACAACAGTTTAAATATCAATATTTAAATTATGCAATGGTCAGTTTTCCACCAGTACCTCATGATTGTCTTGTCTATGAAACTCAGAGTAATGACAGAAGACTTGTCTATTTTATTTACAGAAGAGGTTGGGATAAAAAAAATAAGTATATATATATATATATATATATATAAAAACGGAAAAGGTTATAGTGGTTCCGAGAGAAAAGTGTGTATATTAAAAAGAAGAGAGGTGCCGCAAACGTTTTTGGTTGCAATGTGGATTTTTTTTAAAAATATTATACTTTATTTTCCATAATTTTACTACACGCGTTTCTGGTCTCGCGACCATCTTCAGGTAAAAGGCGGAGATTTCCGCATATTATTAAAAATAATTAATTTTTTTCTTTATGTTTTTCAATGTTAAATATTCTCGATATGAGACATTCTCTGTTTTTGGGTTAGTAATCCGAATGTCTTTCTTGAATTGGCAATGAAAAGTTCTGCGCGAAGGGTCAGAAAACAATTAAGGATGGTTCAAGAGAATTGATGAATTACTTATCGGCATTTTATCTTTTAATGTTTTAATGACCCATGTGTGTTCTTAGATCTGTTTCCATTTTTGTGTGTTTCTGTCAGCATGCCTGTATATATGCGTGCATATATTCCCCCCTCCATACATATACTGTCTTACTACAAGGAATTAGTAAACTCATTTGTATACATACACATATGCACACACACATCGTCCCACCACAAGGAATTAGTGCATATACACATACATACATACACACACACACACATATATATACACATATATATGTACATACATATATACACACACATATATATATATACACATATATATGTACATACATACATACACACATACTTCCTAAGTTGTACGAGGTTTGTGTGTGCGCTCATCAGTAGTTCCCCTGTTTTGTCAACATGCGTATATATTTATTTGTGTATATATATATATATATATATATATATATATATATATTCGTGCCTCAGATACCCACATGTCAGTGTGCATTCATGTGAGTGATTTGATCACTGTATTTGGTCACCTTGTGTGCATGTTGTGTGCTTTTGTGTGTTGGGTTATGATCTATTTAGTTCAGGTTTAAATTTGTTTATAAAGTTTTTTTCTTGTATTTGTAGGTACGAATAATTGTCTGTTTGATATATCGGCATGATATTAAATTTACCCTGGTTACATTTGAAGTTTTCTGTTGTCTGGCAATTTTATATTGCTTTTGTCTAGGGAGACCCTGTTGTTCAGTTGTTGGCTGATGCCTATATATGCATTTTGTGCATTTAAGTACATAAATCACATTTTTGAAGTTGCAGTTTAAGTTTTTATTTATTATGAATGTTTTTTGGGGGTTTTCAAAAGTGTACGAGTTTCCTTCTATAATGATGCCACAAACCCCACATCTTTTTTGTTGCATTTTGTGACTCCCTGTATTGTGTGTTGGTTAAATTTAGATGAGGTTAATATGTGTTTTAGGTTTTTAGATTGGCGTTTGCTTTTAATTATCTTGGTTGTTTTTAGTATATTATTCAGTTTATTATTCTTGCTAAGTAGGTCTAGATTTTTTGTAAATTACCCTTCTCCCCCATAAATGAAATGGACTGATCCACTATCATTACAGCATGGTATAAATATCAATATTTAAATTATGCAACGGTAAGTTTTCAATTAGCACCTGATGACCGTGTTGTGCTACTGGTGAGAAATTTATATATATATATATATATATATATATATATATATATATATATATAAAACACATTATTCTTAGTGGTTATATGTGTTTGATTTGACATCTGTTTTTTTTATTTTCTTAAACTGTGCAATCAATGTAAACTACCATAGACCAAGAAGTCCTACTAAAGTATAAAAATAAGAAATAATGTCAGATTAAATAAAATCCATTATAAAATTCATATACATAGATGGATGGAAAAGATATTCTTTACATGTTTTTTATTTACTTGATATGTGAGAACACAGCAAAGATTTTGGAAATTACAATTAACTCACAATATACAACAAAACTTTTTTAACATGGTGTAAGCAAACCCTCACCTTTTTTTTTTTTTTTTAAAAATATCACTCTTGATATAAGGCATTGTTATATTATACATCAGTGATGTTTGTATTAGGTTGGTGCAAAAATAATGATGTAACAATGCCGTTTTTTGACGTTAAAAAATACATCAAAAAACACGTCAAAAAACAACATTATGATGTCATTATTTTTGCACCAACCTAATATTACTTCCTAACCATTTGAATACTGTGGGCTGGTGCTACAGAATCACAAAGAATTATACAAAATAACAGAAACCACATTACTTGAGGAATATCAACAGCAGCAACAACTAAAATGGATAGCACATGTAACTTAAAGAGAAAATACTGGCACAATCAAGGTGTTGATGTTCGACACAACTTCAAATAAAAGGTTAGGAAGGAAACTCCCATCAATACTGAAAAGAGCAATAATAGCTACCAGACCTGAGAAACCTACTTTCCTATAAAATTGTTTTAAGAGAAAAATTATATAAATTTCAACCGGAAGCAATATTGTCTGTCGGTCAATGAATGCAAAATGTTTTCTTATAGGGAAACAGCTAATATTATCATTATCATTGATTTTGTGTTCTTCAATTTCTTTTTTATAAGCCCTAATATTGTTTAATAGTGATTCTAATTTTCTAATGCTGACACCAGCATCTGGAATTACAACTCCAGCACATTTATCGGAGAAGGTGATCGATAGATTCTTGTTTAACTAAAAATAAATTGCTTTAGGAATACAAGTGACACTTACTGTCTGGGGAGAATGAAAAATTATATATCCTTCACAAATACCATATCTAAAAACAGTATATATCAGTACTGGCATTATTATATGTACAATATTATTATTTTTTTCAATCATTTCACAACAAGCAAAGTAATAATGCCATTGAGATACAGGGGGGTGGGTTATAGGAAGTGAAAAAGAAGACTTTAGTAAAGGAAAGGACAATAAAGGAGCAGGTTTCAGGAAGTCAGAAGATGACAGTTGACATTGCATTTAAATTTTTGGAAATTGTAGGTGGCAAGGAAGCAACAAATTGGAAGTGAAGATGATAAATGTGAGAGATAAATGATATATATATATATATATATATATATATATATATATATATATGTATGTATATATAGCTGGCCACTCATATTCAAAGATACCTGTCTACTAGGGCGGCTAGCCAATCCCTATTTCAGACACTCGCTCAGGCACATTTGTGCTTGTTCAACATCTGCAAAGCCCACCTGTGGTTTATACTGCAACTATGCGGTGTATATTTATTCTGTAACATAGAGAATTGTGGCACAAGGCCGGAGTGGGAAGGAGGGCTGGTCTTCATTAACTATCCTAATCCTTGTTAATCAGATTCATGACCCTTTCATTCATTACAATTTGCTCATTTACCAAAAGAGTTTATCCATCACCTCTCGATCCTACATACACCAAAATACTGGGGGGGGGACCACAAAAATAACCCCATGAGATTAAAAATCTGACGAGAGTCCAAAATGTCCATTTTTTTTTTTCTAACTTTTTGTCTGTGCGTTTTTGTTTTTTTTTACAAAAATATATAAAAATTTAAACATTCATGTAATGATGGGGAGGGAAAATAAAAATAAAAGAATAAACCACAAACAAACTTAATGTAACACAAAAATAAAATAAAACAAACAAATGTTAATAGGACCCGTCCACTCCTCAAAACAATAAGAGAGGCCGCTGTATTCTGCCAATAGACAGAATCAAGTAGCACACTCACAAATGGAATGGGGAGGGTAAAAATAAATGATGAGTAGAAAAAAATGAAAGGCTGACCCAGCCGAGATGAAAACTGGGGACAAAAACAAACAGGGGAGATTGGGAATCTCGACATGGGCCATAACAAAAGAGCCAGGAACAGGCTGGGAACAACAATTATTCATATTAACTAGGAAAACAAAATAGTGTCTAACTTAACCAGGGTCAGATTCACAGGAAACTGCCCCATTGTACTCAAGGGAACTTAAGAGAAAATAAAGGCTAGACCTGTCCTCACGAACCAGGCTCACCTCAGTCACCCACCTTTCGCTGAAATCTGTCGAAATCAAACACTTTCGATCAGATCTGATTTTTCACCTTAAGCTGATGCTAATGCGAATAACATTCATCCTGCAAGATTCCTTCCTTTCGCATCGTCCACACCGCCATTCTTGCCACTGCTAGCAACGTCAAAAATACCATCCGTTTTACCCTGGAGAACAGGTGGGGGAGTACTCGAACATTGTCACAGACATACGCGAGATCGATGGACACAAGCCGATCGGGAGCGATATGAGCTGTCAACTCGCCAACATACTTCCAAAAAGAGTGCACCTGAGGACAATGGTATTAGATGTCCGAAGCCATTTCTTCTAAGCCAGGGTCACACTGATGACAGTCTGGCAAATCTGCCTCGCCCCAATTGAAGAGTGCATCATTGAGAGGTAGCACATTTTATACTGCAACTATGCTGAGCAGAGGTTAGTCCCATTTTACTGTCTATGAAAGGGGAGTTAACTCATATTAATGTAGTAAGTCATTGTGATGTGACTTCTTCTGAACCAGAATATATAAATTCTTTTGCCTAACTCATGGATTGAACCCTGATCATCAAGTAAATCAACACCTATGTTTTTCCACTAATCCATTGCTGTTAATTCATATTAAACAGGTAGATTTTTTTATATCATGCTTTTTACAGATCAACCCATATCTTCCTGTTTTTTTTCAATAATATTCACCCTGTACAAGGTCCAAGAGCCACTCGTTAGAGGGTTACAGACTCAGAGGCACAGTTTATGAGGATATATGGGGAAGATAACAGTTAACTCTAGACTTGACCAGGTTAAGATTGTATTGGCTGGGGAAGTATTCTCTTGGGAGTCAGTTCCACTGTGCTCAAAGGGAACTTGCATCTCACCAATGGAATATGAATGGAATTAGGAGTTCACTACAACGTGTGCTGCATGGTGGGTCATAGCTGTAAAGGTTAGAACTGGTGGAACTAAGGAATGAGACTGAAAAGTGAAGACCATGCAGCTCCTGCCCATACATGGCATCAATACTCCAATTTCGGCCTGATCTGGTTCTTGTAAAGGTAGAGGATAGCAGAAGGAGTCAGGTACTTACTGGAGTGGTACAGGGAACTGTTATGAATTTAAAAGCAATCCAAAAACAACAGGAAGACAAGATGGCAATAACCTTAAGAAAGGCTTTATTCAACAAAAGAAACTAAGTCAAACAATACTATCAGAGTCGCTCCACAGCAGAGATCTCATTAGATGTCTTGATATGTAGTTGGTCCAATGTTTGGATGGCTTCCTCATAATTTGTACAATCTTTGATGTACTCATACACCCTGAATGAAACACAATTTATCAGAGATCGGAACTTATCTGGTGCTTCCTCCCCACATTGCAGTATAAAATTTAAAAAATGTTCTTTTCAAATGATTCCAGTCCTTTAGATCATTAGGAGTATTGTGATCTAGGTCCTGTCTATATGGCTTGAGTATTTTGCAGATGCTAAATTTTTCCATCTTTTGTTGAATAAATTGTTATGAATTTAAAAGCAATCCAAAAACAACAGGAAGACAAGATGCCAATAACCTTAAGAAAGGCTTTATTCCGCAAAAGAAACTAAGTCAAACAATACTATCAGTGTCTCTCCACATAATCCCCCCCCCTTTCCAAAATGCAGTAGAATTTATAAAATAAAATGTATGTTCCTTTGCATACAATAAATTTACATACAACACACAAAGAGTTCATTTCATAACAAGAATTGACCATTTTTCCAGCATCTTCAGCAATGGATTATATTAGGTTGGTGCAAAAACAATGACGGTTTTTGACGTATTTTTTAACGTCAAAAACCGTCGTTATTTTTGCACCAACCTAATATATATGACTTCCGCTTGAGGTCTGGGCTGAGCTTAAGTCTGTGTGAAGTTATTATGCAAATTATATAAAACTCAGTAACTTGAATTTGCTTAGAACAATTTTTGTCAAATTTTAAACAATTTAGACGTGAAAAGAAGACTTGAGTTAAAAGTTTTATATTTTTTGTTAAAGTTCTTGGATTTATCATAAAAACTGCAGTCTGGAGTTTTTTATGCAAATTAAACTAATCTTATTTTAAGGCCTCTAAAAACTATTATTTTCTTTTTTTCCATAATATATTTTGAAACTTAGGTAATGGAAAGGATTTAACAAATGCTGAAAAAACAAAAAAATAAGAACATTATTGAGTAAGGGTATGTCAATATTGGAGATATCAAAGGAGCTTAGCAGAAATTATTGAATTATAAAGAGGGCTGTTGAAAATATAACTAAGTTGAGAACTAGAAGCTAAGGAAAAACCTTTAAGAACACGTCTCCTCAGAGGGAACATAAACTAAAGTGAGTTATAGCAAAACAACCACTTTTGTCCAGGGGTAAGAACTTTAAACAGACTGGAACTGAGGGAATCAGGAAGGATAAAAGGTATGGCATACTTCGTATATTGGGATCTGTCAGTAAATCTTGTAGGCAAACTCTTCTCAGTAATGCAAATATTTTCAAGAGGCAAAATTGGACCAAAAATACATGAAAATTGTCTTTTCTAAAGTAATTTTCCCAGATGAATCTCGAATGACACTCAGTGGCCCTGATGGATTGGCCAATGAATTTTATCTAATGCAGATGTAGCTGTGGCTAAAAGAAGACAGCAAGGAGGTGACAGTATGATGTTGGGCTTGAATTGTCAATCAAACCATTACTAAACCATTCAAAGTCATTGAAGGAGTTAAATTGAAATGTGCTATTATGATTTCATGGTCAAGACTTTCTTTGAATGATACAAGTCCAAGACTTGCAGTTTTAAAATGAACTGTGTATTTATGCCTGATATTGCTCATTCTTATATATCTAAAGTTACCTGTGAATTGTTTTTGCATAAAAAGTTTACAGGAGAGAAGATAATGAAATGGCCAACATCAAGTTCTGATCTGAATCCAATCAAAAATTTATGGTCAATTGTGAAGATGAAATTATATATATATAGTGGCAAACAATATGACAGTAAAGAATAATTATGGGAAGCAATTAAAACCGCTATGTTGGAAATTGAACCTGATGAAGTAAAAAAAAAAATATAGCAAAATCAATGGATAATAAGGTTATTATTGAGAAGAAGGTCATTATATTAAGATGTAAATGATTCAAAGACTTATCATATATGTTTATTACTTGTTTTGTTATAAGAGTTGAAGAAAATGAGATTTTATTACTTTGTTATTGAAGTAAAAAGTGGTTTTCTGGTTCTGCATGTTGAATTCAGAACACTTTTTATAATAAATCCAATAAATTTAATAAAACCTATTGAAACTACCTAAAAATTTAACCCAAGCTTTGTTTTGAGGTTCAGATTAATCATTTAAATTTGACAAAAATTGTTCAAAGCAAATTCAAGTTATTTAGATTTATATGATTTGCATAACTTCAGATAGACTGTAAATCCCATTAAGTACACAAGGCGTGGGGCCTAAGAAAACACCTATTCTTTGCGATAGACGAAACTGATCTCTAGTCTTTTTTTTCCATATATCCAAAATACAAGGTAGAATTTTGGAATGTTCCAGCGATGAGAAATACTCACCATAATAGTTCTGTTTATCCCGAGCCATTTGCTGGCCATGCGTTTCCAGTTGTTGAATCATAAGATTACCTAACTGCAAACATTTCCATGTTCTAAAAAGAAATCAAATTAAGAGATACTTTAAAATTACCTTTTATAAAAAATTCCAAGGGACAGCATCTGAAAATCTAATGGAGTAATTTTATAACCATGTCTTAATAAAGTCATTCAGTGTTGTGCATGCAGTGCAACTCAGAGAATTCCAGCCGAATTCATTACATTAAATTCCAGAAAAGATTATCATGGGGAAAAAATGAATTTACATATTGCGTTTGTTTCTTTTTATAAAAAGTTATAATTAAGTTGCCTTCCAAGAAATATGGTAAGAGAGTGAAAAGTTTTGTAGGAAACAGAGTAAAGAGTGCTGAACTGTTACGTCATAACTAATCTCCTATATAGCAGAAAATGCTGCACAATTTCCTCACAGATGAAGAAGAGACTTCAAGTGTCAGAGATGTGGTTCTGCCAATGAATGTTCTTAGAAACAAAAAAAAAACAAAACAAAAACATACAACTGGACATGTAATATCTAATCTCCTATATAGCAGTGAATACTGTATAATCATTTCACACATGAAGAACAGATTTTAAGTTACAGTAGTTCTACCAACAAAGCAAAGAATACCATAAATTGAAAATAGCAAACAAAAAGAGTTCATACTTAAAATCAGAAAGAGATGGTTGAAATTTCTGGAGCACATAATGAAGAAAGAGGACTTGGAGAATGACACATTGAACATGAGAAACAGTAATTAACCTACTTAAAAAGTTTATGTTAATGGATGACAAATTAAAGACAAAGAGGGATAGTAAAAGGTAAAAAGTTACTTAGAGTAGCAAGACACAGGAAGTTGTAGAGAGCCGTGATATCTCACATCTTTAAGTGACATGGCATATAAAAGTAATAAACTTGTTTCAGGGGAGCAACATGCTTCCTGTTGAAGATTTGAACCCATATCTCCCTGGTGTCAGTTTAAACTGATGCTTATTTATTTCTTTTAATTTTGTAACCATTTTGCTTAAAAGTCATATTTTTTTGATTTCAGATGAAAACTTGGAAAATTTCCAACATATTTCAGTGAAATTTTTGCTTTCCAAAATTATAGTTTATAAGTATAGTTTAGATATATGGATAAAAGATGATGTCAGTTAATATCAGGAGTATATGGGTTAATTGTCTTTCTAAACTGATGATTGCTACTGACTAGATGGCAACATTTTGGAGGCAATGTTTGGATAAGGCATATGTATGAATCATATTGATTGGTTATTATAGAAATTTGCTATATTTTTTCTCCTCTTCTCTACAAGTAAAAGAGCATGGATATTTCTCTAATAGATTTTTTTTTTACTAACATTCACCCAATACAAGGTCCAAGGATCTATGAGGATGAAAAAGAACATTATTTTTAGCTAATTCATTCTTCTGGCAAGCAATCTATAAGGCAAACAAGAATGGCTTCCATTATTTTTAGCTGATCCATTCTTTAGGCCTTTAATTCGTAAGAATGAATTCATAAGCAAAGAAGAGCTTTAATTATTTTTAGCTGATCCATTCT
Source organism: Acanthosepion lycidas (assembly GCA_963932145.1). Classification (NCBI taxonomy): domain Eukaryota; kingdom Metazoa; phylum Mollusca; class Cephalopoda; order Sepiida; family Sepiidae; genus Acanthosepion; species Acanthosepion lycidas. The sequence continues at coordinate 16,477,585 of OZ010599.1, forward strand.
CCTTTTTATCCTTATGGATTGCTCATTAGAAGAATTACATCAGCTGTAAAAAATGGGAGGCCTTCTTTTCATCCATTCTTCTGTTGAGAAATCCATAAGAGTAAAATGAATGGCTTCCATTATCTTTAGCTGATCAGTTCTTTAGCTTTTCAAGTTTTCAATTCATAAAGATAAAAAGAGCTTCCATTATTTTTAGCTTTTCAATTCATAAAGATAAGAGAACGGCTACAATTAATTTTTTATTGATCCATTCTTTACATTCTCAATCCATAAGACAAAAAAAAGGGCTTCCATTTTTTTTTTAGTTGATCCATTCTTTAGGTTTTCAATACATAAGTTAAAAAAGAAGGGCTTTCATTATTTTTAGCTAATTCATTCTTCTGGTAAGCAATCCATAAGGAAAAAAGAAGGGCTTCCATTATTCTTAGCTGACCAATTCTTCTCTTGAGAAATCCATCAGGACAAAAAGAAGATTCCATTATTTTTTGCTGATCCATTCTTTAGGTTTTCAATCCATGAAAATAAAAAGGAGAGCATTCATTTTTTAGCTTTAGGTTTTTAATTCATAAGGATAAGAGAATGGCTTCCATTATTTTAAAATGATCCATTCTTTAGATTTTCAATCCATAAGGTAAAAAGAAGAGCTCCCATTATTTATTTGCTGATCCATTCTTTAGGTTTTCAATACATAAGTTAAAAAAGAAGGGCTTCCATTATTTTTAGCCGACCCATTCTTTAAGTATTTAATCAATAAGGTAAAAAAAGAGCTTCGATTATTTCTAGCTAATCCATTCTTCTGGCAAGCAATCCATATGTAAAAAATAGAATGGATTCCATTATTCTTAGCTGATCCATTCTTTGTTTTTAATCCATAAGGCAAACAAGAATGGCTTCCATTATTCATAGCTAATCCATTCTGTTTTTAATCCATAAGGCAAACAAGAATGGCTTTCATTATTCATAGCTAATCCATTCTTCTGGCAAGCAATCCATAAATAAAAAAGGGCTTCAATTATTCTTAGCTAACACATTCTTCTCACAAGTGATCCATAAGACAAAAAAGAAGCTTGCATTATTTTTAGCTGATCCATTCTTCTAGTGAGTAAAAAAAGTGCTTCCATTATTTTTGGCTGACAGTATTTTTAGGTTTTGAATCCATAAGGATAAAAAGAAGGACCTCCATTATTTTTAACTGATCCATTCTTCTGGTAAGCAATCCATATGTAAATAGAGATGGGATCACATTACTTTCTGTGGTGTAAAGTTCAAATATTACACAGGCAACATTGCTAAAGAAGTTGAACAAAGAAGAAAGTGGCTTCCATTGACTTGATAGACAACTCAGGCTGTCAAAGATTTTAGCATTGGACACTGAAGAGTGTCTCTACCCTGTGTGTGTGTGTATGTAATCACTTGCCAAAATTATATCATATAAGAGTTTATGTTACTGTGAAAAAAACAAGCCAGTTATATAGCTACCCAATAGAAATACCAGAGACATTACTGAAATATAAAAAAAAAATAATATACTAAAAAATATATTGTTAACTCAATCACCCAAGTTATATTAAATACTCTGCATTCACTTTAAAAAATGAATCTTAACACATAGCAATAAAGTCAGGACATGTAAGAGACCAGGCAAGATCATTAACTCCAGGACACATCAGAAAACATAAAAGTCATCTGTAGACTTAAGTATGCAAAAATAGCATTATCAACTCATTAAGGAAAGAAATAAAAGTTTACAGAATTATTGCCCTTTGTAAGATTGAATTGATGAAGCAGTAAGGGACTTGATGTCAAAAACATGAATGAATTAAAAGCTTACTGAGAGAGATGACAAAACCATTTCTTTTCTTTACAAAAACAATTTAAATCATTCAATTCTTTCATCTGTTTTCTAAGAGTTAACATAAAATGAAAAAAAAATATTTCAAAGAAAGTGAGAAATCATTTGAATAGGAAAAAAAAACAAACAAGGCTAATTTATCAAAATTGCCATAATCTTCATCACTTAGCAATTTCTAAATCTCTAACTGCTAGTACATTCCATTAATGAATGCTACTGAATGATTCCAGTTTGGCAGATGGAGATGGTGCCACTAATTTGATAATTATTCTTCATTACTACTAATTGTTAGTTTTTCAATTTAGCTTGCAATGTGTCCAGTTAGATAGAATCCCAAGTAATCTACTAAGATATTAAATGGTGATTTAATAGCAGAGGAATAGTGGTAAGCATCTGGGAAAAGTTCTTTGAATTGAAAGACTGTGGACTTTTATATGCAAATAAACCAATCCCAAAGATTTTTTTTATGAGTAGTAATTAATCAAACATTAAACTTTGATTCTTGTGCTTTGGATATATTTGGTTTTGTTTATAGATCCTCTCAACCAGGGCTGGAGAACTGCAATCAAAGTCAGTGGCCATTTGTGGCAGAGTCAGTAAAAAAAAAAATAGAACAACTCTCACTTATGTAAAACTTAGAAAGTTTTAAGAATATATATATATTATATACACGTGCTACATTTTTGAATACTGTCAATTTTTGGGAGTTTATGACATTTTATTTTTTACTGTATTTTTTTTTTTTTTTTTTACTGTATATTATACAGTGATAATTTCAGATCACAATTTAGCTATAGATTTATTGATCTACTCACCAAGTACATTCCAGGTAATTGTGACAAAATACAAAAAGAATATTTTTGCTCAATTAGGCAGGTGTAGTCTTTATTGCTGACATATGAACAAAATCAGTCTAAGTATCGAGCAAAGACTATCTTCATTACCTTCACTAAATAAAATGTCAGCCTATCAACACTTTTCCTTGCTTTCTCTTGGGTTACATCATATTTTTAGAGGTCTAGAGCTAAATGGCATATCTAATTGTACCTGTACTCTAAAATACTACTCATACTACTACTCTAATTGTATTAGGTTGGTGCAAAAATAATGACATAATAATGTCGTTTTTTGACATATTTTTTAACGTCAAAAAACGACATTATTACGTCATTATTTTTGCACCAACCTAAAACATGACCTATAAAATACTACTCATACTACTACTGTAATTGTACATGAACTTTAGAAGACTACTCCCAACGAATATACACCAAATACAACTAGCCAAAGAATGATTAAATAATGAAGGTGTCAACAATAATCATTTTTCTAAATGTTGACCCAACACAAGGCCCAAGAGCCACTCAAGGTTGAGGGTTACTAAATGAGGTTGTTGCATGGACATAAGAGGAGGAAGTAAGTGCAGATTATGAGGATATGTTGACCGTAGACTTGAAGGGACTAAGATTGTAGTGAGTAGGGAAGCATCCTCTTGGAGGTCAGTCCTATAAAGTTCTTGGAAAGAAGCTGCCTGAGTGAAACTTCTTTCTTATTAATGGAATACAAAGGGAAGGAAGATGATTATATTTTGTACATGTATATATGTATATGTCAGTTTAAAGAAACTTGAAAGAATGGTTGTCAAGTTGAAGTCAGTAAAAATTTACCAATTAGCGTTTGTTCTTGAAAATTTACTATTTCATAACAAAAGTATTTCTATCTATATTTCTAAGATGAGGTATTGTAATTATTTATATTATTTTACATTGTTTGGTTGTCCTCATCTTTATTGCCATATTCAAGATGTTGCAGCCATTGTATGATCAAGGACACATGGCCCAGTGGATAAAAAGCTTGGGTTGAATCCAGTGACTTGACCGAAAGGGTTGTGAGTTCAATATCTGGCTACTGCATTGGTGAACAAAAACATGGAGAGTTGAGTTAAAGGGAGATAACCAAGACATCCAGAAGAGGCATGGCACATGGAACTAGAACAATCTACCTTAGTGGATGAAATAAAGAGTTCAGTTCAAAATCACCTGAAGAAGGCCAGAGCATACAATGGCCAAAACAGTGTTATATGGCAATAAAGATGACAGCAACAGTCTGAATAATGTAAAAGTATTTGTTTAAAAAAGCCTTCTGATAGCAAAGTTACTTCAATGCACACACACACACATATATATATATATATATATATATATATATATATATATATATATATATATAAAATACAAAAGGCTCAAACACTAATATTCCATGGTTATAATTTATTACATTGGAATTGTAATCATGATCCAATTCATCAGACCTACAAATTATATATATGTATGAAGAAATATAGTCTTAAAATGTGTTATATTTATGGGATAAAGTGCTCAATATTAGAGATAGAGCGTATGTAAATATAAAAGTGAATATTGAAGCCATCACTCAGAGGTGACAGACTGTTTCATGCTAGACGCAATTGTCAGGCTGACAGTTGTGTCAAGCATAAAACAGCCTGACACCTCTGTGTGTTGCCTTCAATGTTCACTTTTATATATATATATATATATATATATATATATATATATATATATATATATAATACCAATTGGTAGGGATAATTCCAAGGAGGACATTAATCCAAAGAGAGCTCAATGTAAATAACAGAGCAATATAATAATAAGAAAAGACAATCCTTAAAAATCCATCTCAGTTAATTTATTTGATGAATGTATTTAAATATTCATCTTTTCAGACATGTCTTAAGAGATGAATATTTAAATACATTCAAATAAATTAACTGAAATAGATTTTTTAAGGATTTCTTGACTTATTACTATTATATATATATATATATATATATATATATATATATATATATATATATATATATATATATATAATTAGCTAAACCTAGAGAGCCAGACAAACCTATGAAGGTTTCACCGAAGTGGATCATCAGCCTTCCCTGATGATCCACTTAGGTGAAACCTTGGTAGGTTTGTCTGGCTCTATAAGTTTAGCTATGTCTGCTCTACTTACTGTATTGAGCACTTTAGTTATTTTGCTTACTCATATCGGGTTTTTTTTTTCTTTGGGCTTTGGACTTGCATGCTAGATGATTATTTTTGGCTAACATACACGTTCTTTCTTTTTTTTATACCTTTTTTCCCTCTTTGGTATTGGTTTGCAAATCAAGATACCGAAGGTTTTCCGGATGAGTATAATTTCTTATACTTATAAGATTATTACTACTACTAATATATATTATTATTATTATATATCTGTCTATATTTCTAAGATGCAATATTATATACACTATTTACATTATTCAGACTATTGTCCTCATCTTTGTTACCATATTTATCACAATGTTTAGACATGGTACGTGGAACTAGAACAGTTTAACCCAAACGAGTGAATTAAGGGTTCAGTTCAACATTCCAACCACCTGAAGAAGGCCAGAGCGTACAACAGCCGAAATGTTGTGATAAATATGGCAACAAAGATGAGGACAATAGCCTGAATAATGTAAATAGTATATTATATATATATATATATATATATATATATATATATATATATATATATATGTGTAATCATTTGAATGAATAAAAGTTTTGACGCATCATTTTATTAAACCCAACATATACTTTCACAGTTTACATTGCTACAAACTCTCTGACATATTCAAATTTGTTTATAGGTCACTAAAAGACCTGAAAGCCAAAGAGCAACCAACCTATTTTATTGGTTAAACTCATCAAGGACAATGTGCATGAACAACTCAGGTCAATTCTTACATAATTAGTGAGCATTTAGCGACAACTCTAAAAGAGTCAGTGAAAATTAGACAACAGAAATGTCACAGCAGTTACAACAATGAAAAGAAAGGCCAAACCTCAGCATAAAGAGAGGAACTCAAATTACAAACACAGCAAGAAACAAAGAGACTTGCAATCAAATAAAAGTTTTACTTATATCAGGATACGAGTCAATAGTAAGCAGCAGTTATTAAATGTGTTTATTATCTAACTCTGTATGACTAGCATATCCTATGGAATAAAAAAAAAAAAAAAAACACCATATCTATTACTGTTGCAACGTAGATATAAAATAAATTAATTCATGTTTGAATGATAAAGTGGATGGAAAATATGAAACAAAAATGTGAAGGTGCATTGGAATAGCTAAAGATGTCTTTCAAAAGCTAAGTCAAGTTTTAAGAAACAGGAAAAATTCCTTAAAAATTAAAAACAAAAAAAGGCCTGAACTGTTATGTAATATCAGTCCTCCTCTATGGTAGTGAATACTGAACAATTTACTCAAAGATGAACACAAGACTTGAGGAAATGGAAATGTGTTTCTACAGAAGGATGCTGAGAATACCATGGACTGAACATGTGAGTAACAAGGAAGTTTCAAGGGAAATGGAAACAAAAATGAAGGTTATAAAGGGTGTTCCAATAACTTGGACTGATTTTAAATGCGAATTGTTTAAGCGTCTAATGATTTTTTTTCTTTTTCTTTCAGATTTAACAACTTAAGACTTTGGCAATTTCAAAACAATCAAACGTGTTAAAGTTTCAAGAGTGCAATTAGAAAAATTGTTTGTAAATTCAAACAAACTGAGTGACAGATGTGAAAACACCATTGTGTGCTCGTTTACGACATTCAGCTGAAAATATTGCTGCAGTGCATGAGAATGTGGCCGAAAATCCAGACACCTCCATTGTCATCATGCACAGGATTTAAACCTCTCCACAACATTGTCACATAGTTTCCAATTACACCCTCAGTTGGTCAATTATATTGACCAAAAAAATTCATGAAATGCATTTCTGTTTGAATGTCGATTTTCATAATAGGCTTTGATAACTTTAACACGTTGTTTGATTGTTAATGTTTCCATGGTTGAAATTTCCAAAAGACTTAAGTTGTTAAATCTGAAAGAAAAAGAAAAAAAATCATTAGATGCTTAAACTTAATTCACATTTAAAATCAGTCCAAGTTATTGGAACGCACAATCAGAAAGAGTTGAAATTCCTAAGGTACATAAAGAAAGAGCATTTTGAGAATTCAACAATAACCTGACATAGAGGGCAAGAGGGACAGAGAAAAACAGTGTGAAACCTTCTTAATGAGTTTGTGTAAATGAATGACAGAACAGGGAGTGGAAGTGATGGTGACAAGACAAACCTTACTGAGAACTACACGTAACTACCCTTTTCTCTTCATATATGGCAATGAAATCAGGCATGGCTAATCATGTATGGAGGGAAAACAGCAATCATCAACCCCTTTGGAAGGAGGAATATTGGAGAATATGAAAGAATCAGTGCATATGCTAGACTATGACGACTTCTATAGTAGGCATAGCATAGAAAGAAATACATTATGGGAGCCATAAATAAAATAGATAAATGACAACAAAGCTTCAGCAGCAGCCGCAGCAAAAAGAAAAGCCTTGCTGAGTGCAGTCAAGTGTGACAAATAACAGCAACTACTTGTCAACAGTCAAGTTAGGTTTAAGGCTTCAAGTTCTCCACTCAGAATTATCCCAAGAGACAATTGTCAAGTGGATTAAAGTGTCAGCTCATGAATTTGGTGAACATGTGATTGTGAGGTATAGTTGAGGTCAGTGGAAACAGAGAGAGCAATAACTGAAATGGGCTGGGTAGTGCAGACTTGGACTCAGTGGAACTAGAGTAAGCAATAACTGAGCAGTACTAAAATAAGTAGACAATGTATCCTTTGATATGGACAGTAGGATGAGAACAATCTACCCACCCCCCCAAAAAAGATCCAAGGACACAAGGTCCAGTGGATAAAAGCATTGGTTGCATCCAGTGACTTGACCCAAAGAGTTGTCAGTTCAATGACTGAGCTGAGGTGAACAAAAACTTGAAGAGTTGAGTTAAAGGGAGATAAGTGATAATGAGACATCCAGAAGAGGCATGGCATGTGGAATTAGAACAATCTACCCTGGTGGATGAAATAAAGGGTTGTTCAAAATTCCAATCAACTGAAGAAGGTTGGGGCATACAATGGTCCAAATGCCATAAATATGGCAACGAAGATGAGGACAACAGTTCAAATAATGTAATTAAAATACATCTCAGAAATATAGACAGATACTGCCCTAAGAAGTCTCCTCTTGATATCACGTCACTTCCTGTTCATAGAATTTATATTATAATTATCTGCAAATTAAAGTTTCATCTTTGTTAAGCAATGTTGGCCGACAGAGAAGAGCCCTTAGCTCCCCCAGTTCAGACCTTCACTGCTACAAACCACCATGCCATGTACACAGTGAAAAAGCCTCATTACCTTTGCATTCTTTTGGTAAAGTTTCGCTCAGACAGCTTCTTCCTCAGAACTATTACTTCGTGGAACAGACTCCCAAGAGGATGCCTCCTTAACCATTACAATCTTAAGTCTACATACCCTCATAATATGCACACCCTTCCTCCTTACACTATTAAAACACTACCTCAAGTGGCCCTTTGGTTTTGTATTGGCTGAAGTAAAAAAAAATTCCAGTAAATGTTAATTTTCTATTTATCACAAAATGGGCCAGTACAGCCAAGCTACAATGTTATAACAATGTAGCAGTGAATGTGTTAATTTATACTGACTGAAAATTGCTTTATTCTCCAAGTTAAGAGGTGAGAGTGTCATAATAGTTAATGACCTCGAGAATGGAATCAGTTTGCGCTATGTATTGCTGTCCTTGGGAAAAGGCATGAAACTACTTTTTCCATCCAGCATAAAAGTAAGTTAGTTGGATCTCTTTAAGTGTTCAATAACATTAAAGTCAAGGATCACTTCTTGATGCTGGTATCATGTAAACCAATACAACCTGTAACATGTTAATTGGAGAGGAACTGACACAACTAAGTACCCCCATCACCTTCAAGGATACCATAAAAAGAAATTACTCAGAATGAAACTGTGACAATAGGTCATTAGAAAAGTCTCTCTGGGTTAGATTATTTTAATAGTAATGTGTTAACAAAAACTGCACCATGATGTGTCATTTTTTTTGTGTTAAAATAAATATATGACCACATTAAAATCAAATCAATATAATGAAAATGATGGTTGTAAGATAATTTTTGTCAGAGTCAATTTCAAACAGCAGCTGAAAAACTTTTCAATTAAAATTAATCGTTGTGTTTAGTCAATTAAGAACAATATTTTTTCTTACAAGTAGCTTATGGATCACATATTCTTCCCAAATAATCCTACTGGTTTATGAAGAAATCATATAGAATTGTTTTGCAAGACATAATACATACACTTGGCTAGATTTCTGGATCATATCCATCCACCGGTTTCGTTCAAAGTCACTGTCTGCAGCCAGAAAAATGCGTCCCTGTGAACAAGAAAATATCTAAAATGATACAAAAATCTTTATTTTTTACATTCTAGAGTTTCATTTGTGAAATTCTTAACACAATTTAATTAATATATGCTGCAACTTGTAATCAATAGAAAATTTCAGGACATGGTAGTATTGAAAAGTCCCCAAACAAGGATCTTATAACAAATTAAAGTCATGTGAGTGAGCCAATGGACTGTTTGGCAGCAGTTCTCATTGATGAGGTCATTAATTTTTGTTGGATTTGCAGAAAACTGAGGGAAGAAATATTTGTGAGAAAGATGGTTTTAGAAACTCACAAGTGTGACATTTATGGAAGGGGAAATGTATGTCCCCTAAGATCAAGGTTTGACATTTCGAAATATGACCCAGTTCCAAAGTAAGGAGTGATTAAAAGAATAACAAAGATGAGGAAATTAGTCAGCATTAAACAAGAAACTATGGTAAAAATCATCATTATACCATTTTCAAAAATATCACAATGCCTTATTACTGTTTGAAAAGCTTAATTTCTCTTTGTAATAAATTCTCAGTTAACATCATTTTGTTGAATAGAGTTTCATTAATTTTTTAATTAGTTTACTTGATAATTACCACATATATTTTTCAAACTTGGTTCACTGTGTTGTGCTAAACAATTTTCCTTGACATGATCTATCTTACACATTTATAAGTTTACCATTTATCATTAAATATCACTACATCTGGTCTGGTGTTTCTGCTATATATTTATTAATAACATAGAAAGAAGAATCTGCAATGTTATTGGTCCTGGCTTGGCATCTAAGCTTCAGTTTCTACCCCACCAATCTTCCCTGTGACCTTTCTATGTTTTCATGGTAATTGCCTGATTTGAATATTCCTCAAACAGTTTGTCCACTATTGCTGCTATATCTGCTCTGGTGCTTCTGCTATATATTTAGAAATTCTTGATAAAATTTAAAGAACAATCTGCAGTGTTTTCGGTCCTGACCTGGCATCTCAGCTTTATTCACTTTCTCATAGTCATAATGTAATTTCCCCATGCCTTTTTTTTTTTTTTTTAAAAACATTTTCATGGTACTTGTTCTAAAAAGTTTTTTTCTTTGGTACCTACAATTTATGAATTTAAGTGCAGTACTAAATTGGCAGCTAGGTCTCATCATTTTAGTTGAAATGGCTAGATGTAACCATAAGATTCTTCTCTTACACCTTTCACTTGTGTGATTCTCTTCTGGCTTCTTGTTTCCAGATAACTTTCATCTGCAAAAATTTTAAATGCAATGTTAATTATCTTCTCTCTTCTTAATTCCAGTTCTTTTATTGTTGTCTCTCTCTCTCTCTCTCTTTAATGTTTTCTTTTTTTCATATTCTCTCACACTCAGTATTTCCTTGCATCTTAGTGACTTTATTGCCTTGCTTAGTGTGAAATGACTCAAAAAAAGAAATTCATACCATGTCCCTTCAATATGTAGTCAGTCATGGCTCTCCAGATTCCTTTTTTTCTTTGTGATCTGGAAATTGCTATGTAGTTTCCCTGCACCTTTTCTATAAATATTTTCATGTTAATTGTTCTAATAAGCTTTCTCCTTTGGTACCTGGACTTTACAAATTTAAATGCAGTACCAGATTGGCAGCTAGGTCTCATTGAGAGTTGAAATTGTGAGATATAACCATAAGTTCTCAGTTTCTTCACTCCCACTTCTCACTTGTGGTACTCTCTTCCAGATTGTTGCTTTCTAGTTGACATTAATCTTCAAAAATGCTATGCATTGTCTCCCGTCTTCTTAATTCCTGTTCTTTCGCTCCTTAAGGCCACATCACATTGAAATACCAGTTCCCATATGATCACCAAAGTTAAGCAATGTTGAGCTTGATCAATACCTAGATGGGTGAATGCTTGGGAATATCTGGTGCTGTAATGAATAATTACTCCAAATTTTTAATTAGAGTGCCAAGTTCCAATTCCAGTTTTTTTTTTTTTTTTTTTTTTTTATAATATTTACTTATGTACAATTACCCTTGGGAAAGGTATGAACGTACCTCTTCTCTCCCCATCTATTGGGTTAATTAGTAAGACTTGTATCACTAAACCATTATTATCTCAAAAAACAAAAAACAAAATTCTTACATTCTAAAAATATTTTATGGTTTTAAATAACCTACAAAGGTTTGATAAGCCATAAAAAACAAATCAATCAATTAATCAATCACCCTATAATAATGTTTTTCTTTTTTTAATATTCTTTCACACTCAGTAACTATTTACATCTTAGTGGCTTTATTGCCTTGCTCGGGGTGAAAAGATTTTAAAAAAAAAAAAAAAAGAAAAAGTTCTTACATTTTAAAAATATTTTCTGGCTTTAAATAACCTACAAAGGGTTGATAAGCCGTAAAAAAAAAAATGAATCAATCAATCAATCACCCCATACTAATGTTTTTCTTTTTTTTAATATTCTTTCACACTCAGTAACTTCTTACATCTTAGTGGCTTTATTGCATTGCTTGAGGTAAAAAAAAAAAAAAAAAAAAAAAAAAAAAAAGAAAGAAGAGTTTCTTTCTAACTCATCATCATCTTTGTTCAGCTCTGTTGGATCCACTTCCAAAACTGCCACTTTTGCTTTTGAGTGATAAAGTCAGAGCTCTGTTTGGCTTATCAATGTCATAGAGAATTTCTCAAAAAATCATTTCTTTTCGCTAGGTTTCATATTTTCTCAAGCACAAGTGAAGAGGGTTAAGTATTCCGCAACAATCTACAACCAGATGTTAAAGTTTCCAGTCCTCAAAATATGCAGCTTTCCGATGTTCACAACTTCAGCAACACAATAAACTCACAGTCCCTCTTACACATCAAAGTGTAAAGCTTGTATTTTTAACCACAGCTCAGCCAGAATTGATCAATGGTCCAACACCATGCAAATTAGTCACTAGTACTATCTATCTTTATCAACCATCACTCCAAATATCCACTCATCAAAAATGGACAATTCTTTCCCCAGTAGTTATTTTAGAAAAAAAAAAAAATTAGTATCTGTCTATATTTCTGAGATGAGGTATTATATGTACACTATTTACATTATTCGGACTATTGTCCTCATCTTTGTCGCCATATTTATTACAACATTTCGGCCTTTCAGTATCTGTCTATATTTCTGACATGGAGTATTATGTACACTATTTACATTATTCAGACTATTGTCCTCATCATTGTCGCCATATTTTTTACAACGTTTGGTCTTTCAGTATCTGTCTATATTTCTGAGATGAAGTATTGTGTACGCTATTTACATTATTCGAACTATTATCCTCATCTTTGTCGCCATATTTATTACAACGTTTTGGCCTTTCAGTATCTGTCTATATTTCTGAGATGAGGTATTATGTACACTATTTACATTATTCGGACTATTGTCCTCATCTTTGTCGCCATATTTATTACGTTTCGGCCATTGTACGATCCAGCCTTCTTCAGGTGGTTGAGATCATAGACAAAGAACACCACTGGAAAATTCGTAAACTTAAGGAATCAGCAAATATGCTAGGCCACAAAAAAATCTCCTGAGCTGACCAAGCATAGAAATGAATACAATATGAGAACCAATAAAAACGAGTGCCAGAGAAAAGCGATAACAACTAAAATTGCAATATGAGCTCTGGTAAAAACATGTTATGGTAGCAGCATAAATTGCAATATGAGCACTGGTAAAAAAAAGATGCTGATGACATTAGGAAGGCACTTTTCCTATTCTAATGTAAAAAAATTAGATATTATGCAGCAGTTCAGTACTCTTTTCTTTGTTTCTAACAAAATTTTCCTGTTTCTCAATACCCTGTTTAGCTTTTAGTTCAAACAGTTCTTTGTGTTGTACCGTATCAAAAACTTTTTACCTAATTGAATCGAAATTTAAACTAACACACTTGCATAAGTATATATCCTTTTAAATTTGTATCACACTTTTTGATGTCATTCTGAAAAATATTGCATTCCTCAGCGTCTTTAACAAAGCTACACTGTTCTTGTCCTATTCTTGGTAGACACAATTCATCACAATTCGGATAAGTTTTTATAAACGTTCAGAAATTTCAATTATACCCGAGCTGAGTTAATTTATCCTGCTTGCTAATTGCATAATTAAGAGCCTTTAATATCTGTGGAAATGGGTATCAGAATTTTCCCAGCCAATTTTAGAAAACAACAAATTATGAAAATGTGGAATCTGGTGTTACAATTATGGTATGTTCCAAGCTCTTCAAATGAAAATAGTGTCATTCTCAGCTACGGTGCCAAAGTTATCTTGCCAATATTGCTATTTTGTCATTTTTGGTTATTGTTGGTCAGTGAGAAAAATTTTGGCAATGAATGGGAATCAACTTTTAATAAAGAAGTGACCCTTGCCCAGCAACTGCCCATTGCTATGACACTGACTTGGTTCCAAGTCTTCATAAAAAAAAAAGATAACAACAAAATAAACTTACATTTATATCTCGACTGCTCACAACAAATGAAAAGGGATGAGATGGTTCTTGAGTGACAGACACCTGACAATCACCTAGGGGGATGATGCCCTGAAAATTGGAAAAAATAGTGTTTAGAATTCATAAAAATAGTGTTTAGAATTCATAAAAATAGTGTTTAGAATTTGCATCCTGTAAAATACATAGTTAAAAAAAGAAATCAATCCAAATACTGGATGGCATCCAACATTCTGAACAAACTCTTTGGAAGGGCAACCAATTTAGGAGAAGGAAATCTCTAAATTCAAAACCATGGTGAAGGCAATGAGGAAACTACTTCATTAAAGAAAGTTGTAGAAAGCCATGATTTCTTATACTCTGAAAAGACATGATTAAAAAATAAAATTCCAATGTGTTGGTACAACGGATGAGAGGCTGATACTAAACCTCTAGCTGTACATCAAGATGGTCAGAATTTCATTGTAGTGAGAAAACTGGTTCAAATAAAATTCTTGCAATCAAAAGAAATCACTCTTTTCCTAAGACGAATTATCTCAAGACATGAACAGTGAAATGAGAACAATCTACCCCTGCAGATAAAAAGGGGTCAGTTCAAAATTCACTGAAGGTTATCTGTTTTGACAGAAACTTGAAAAAGGATGGAAGATACAACAGACAAAATGTTCTAATAATGAGAAGAAATTGGAGGACATTAATTTAAAGTTCTTTCAATCAAAAGAATGTTTTTATTCAGATTCAGCTGTCATATGAATCAATGCAATGTAATTTTTCCAGTCGATTTGGGTAATAGAAAAAACAACTATAATCAAATCTGAAACATACAACATTCTGCTTCCCATTCAAATAAAAAAAATTATTTAAAACATCCAAATCTTGGACAGCATCCAATGTGCAGAACAGAATAGGCTCTCTAGGTATGCATTCTAAAAAAAAAAAATTCATGAATTCAAAATAATGTTAAGGCAATGGGAAAACACTTTGCTATTTTCAATAGATATTAAAAGAAAAAACAAAATGTGGAAAGCCATGATTGCTTACATACTGGAAAGACATGATTTAAAAAAAAAAAAAAAAAAAATCTAATGAGCTGGCATATATGGGAAGCTAACACTAACCCTCCAGCTGTACCAGCAAGAAGGTCAAAATTCAAGTGCAGTGGCAACTGCTTCAAATAAAGCCCTTATTAAATAAAGATGAAATGATCAATGCAAATAAAATAAAACAAATAAAGTATGCCATCTTCTGGGATTTATACAATTAATGAATCAAAAATTCACTCTAAATTTGAAACTAGAGCTCTGAATCCCTCCTTACAAAGTTCCCAGCCAAACCCACTTCCAAAATCTAATCAAATTACCAAACTTTCATGTTTTTTGAAGGGCTTCTTGATTAAGCTGGGAATTGCACCCACATGTTGAAACATTTATTCAAGTATGATCATTGAAGTTAAGCAACATCAAGCCTGGTCAGTACGTAGATGGGTGACCATTTGGGAATACCAAGTATGATAAGCTTGGATGTGTGGGTGGCATAATAGATAATGGCTCAGAATTGTTAATCAGAGAGCCAAGTTTCAATTCCCATTGGCTTCGTTGCACCCTTGGGAAAGGTATGAGTTAATTAGTAAGACTTGTATCACCAAACCATTATTATCTTAAAAAATAATTCATAGGATCTAAAAATATTTTCTGGCTTTAAATAAGCTGTAAAGGGTTGATAAGCCATAAAAATGAATCAATCAATTGGTTAAGCCAAGAACTTTTCAGCATCTCTTTGTAATACAAGTCAACCAAAATATGTATGTCATTATATATCATTCTTCTTTTCTCTGTCAGGTCTTTTCAGAAAGTGGACAATCATGGCTTCCAGCGACTTCCTGTCTTTTCTTGCCACAAGAATTTAGCACACCCCTTGTCTTGTAATATGGGTCAATCAAAATATGTATGTCTATTATATATCATTCTTCTTTTCTCTGTCAGGTCTTTTCAGAAAGTGGACAATCATGGCTTCCAGCAACTTCCTGTCTTTTTTGCCACAAGAATTTTTAGCACACTTCTTGTCTTGTAATATGAGTCATAATATGTCTATTATATATCATTCTTCTTTTCTTTGTCATGTCTTTTCAGGATGTACACAATCATGGCTCTCCACAACTTCCTGATGCCTCTTAATCTAAATACTACTAACAATTTTAATCTATTCTTTTATTTTCATAATTATTTGATGTTGATCCAGGTCAGTACTTATGTGGGGGACTGCTTAGGAATGACAAGTACTGTAAGTGAACACCTACAATCTGAAATATATTTCAGTTTTAAATAGCTCACAAAGGGTTGATAAACCATAAAAAACAAATCAATCAATGAAACAGCAATTCATAATTATTTGTCCCAATTTTTCAATCCACCTTGTCTTTGCTTTCTTAAGTTTTTAATGAATCAATTCACTTAATGACTCTTTTATAATAAATAGATCACTGAAAGCAAGATAATTTTTTAAGGGAGGTTCACACTCCACTCTGGTCTTTTGAACAGGAATAGAGGTTCATCCCTTGTTTCCTCATTTAGGATTGGGTCTCAAGTTCCTTTCAAATCTTCTCATTCTCTTTCACTCGCAGTGGCATTATCAATTTGCTTGAGGTGAATTGATTAAAAAAAAATTAAAAAAATAGTGGCTATATAATGGCCTAAATGATTGTTGTAACCTAGGAAAGGTTACTGAATAGAATAATCACACTAAGGTTGGTAATGAACGGTAATACTTAGGACAAGAACAATACATATAAGATTCGCCAGCAGCACATAGAAGTAGTAGTCAACTGCTAGAAGTGAGTCAAGTGAATTCCACAATGAATCTCCAACTGCAGACCAACATACAGTATTTACTACTGTATTTATATTAATGGGGACATACCCATTATTGTCCATAGTTATGCTACAACAATGACAATAATGCATGCTATCTGTTCATTCTATAAATAATGTCTGAAATCTGACAAACAGATTTAACATTTTTGTAATTCTAAAATACATGTTTTTATAGTCATAATTTTACATTGACGCAATATGGTTTAACTTAGTTACTGACTTGTTCATCTTAAATATGAACATAAGAGAGGAAATAGGACATGCATTTCACTACGGTAAGGTTCCTTACATTGTTAGTAAGATATGAATCCATCTTTTCTCCTCCCAGCTATGGATAAATAGAAGAATGGAGATGGAATTCACAAGTTTTGAAAAGACCATAATGCTCCAGATATGACATGAAATTTTCAGCAAACAAACTTTTATGCCTGTAAAAATGACATTTTCCCCCATGACACCAGTTTTTTTGTTTTTATCTATCTTCACTCTTCAGCAATGTTTGTTTTAAAAAGCGATGATTAGAATTAAAATATAGCCTAAACAGATGAAAGTGAATTTATACATTTTCTTTGTTACTGAGAATTGATAAGAAAAATAATAAATACTAATAAATTGTTTATTTACACTCTTATATTATTTATTGGAATCATTGGCAAAACATCAACTACTTGCCAACTGATTCAAACTGATACTATACATACAGTTGTGACAGGAGGAACGAACGGTGAAGTGAATACAGGGAAGAGAATAATGAAAAATACCAAGAAACTGGTGTAGAAGGAAAAAACACCCAATCTGAAATTGTCTCCCAAAACAAAGTTGCTAATTTCTTTTGACCACAGGCCTACGTCAAAAATTAACATTAAATTAATGTGTAAATAATTAATGCAATACAGATGTGCACACACACACACACATATATATATATATATATAAATACACATGTTGAGACAAAAATTAAAAGAAATATTATATAAATTATTGCAGAAGAGATAGTAAGATGAAGGAAGAAAATCACTTAAAAGTAATCAGTTCAAAATTAACAATGATATTCATTAAGATAGGCAAAGATTTCTGGTGGGTTCTCAAACAAGGCAACATAGGAGTTGGAACAGACTGAATTAAATTTCTCTAACCCATTCAAGTCTAGAGTTAACAATTATCTTCCCCTCTCATCTGTACAAACTGCTTCCTAATGTAACCCTCTACCTTGAGTAGTGAACCTTACCATAAAAAAAAAAGAAAACAAACACTGAAAGTCATTTGAGATCTCCCCATCACAAAAAAATTTACTACTTATTTACATAAGAGATATACAGATATACATTTATATCTTCTCTTGTTTCTAATTAATACTGCTCAGATATTGGTTGCCCTGTTTTGTCTAGTGGATTAAAGTGTTGGTCCATGAATGTGGTGACATAGTAATTGTTATTTCAATCCCTGGACTGGGTAGTAGAGACTTGAACTCAATGGAAATGAGGCAAGTAATACTAAAAAGAACAAGACGAGATATTCCTAGACATGGTCAGCAGAATGAGAACATTCTACCTCTGTTGATTAAATAAAGGGTTCAGTTCAAAATTTCCTGAAGGTTACTTGGATCAAAAATCCCCTGATGAAGGCTGAGGGCAGAACAGTCAAAATGTTATGATAATAACAACAAAGATGAGAACAACAGTTCACATGTAAATAATGGATAACTCCTCATCCATGAAATTCAGATATAAATTTTTATTACTTTTCCAACAAATTGGTGAATATGCAGGTAGTGTAATAAATAATGACTTAGAATAAAAAAAAAATCAGAGAGCTGAGTTCCAATTCCAGTCAGGTTCATTTTATTCACATTTGTGCAAATATCCTTGGCAAAGGGATAATCCATCTCTTCCCCATGAGACTGATGATGATGAAAATAAATTTTGAAATTATATAGTAAAAATAACTAGGTGGTGTTGATATGTGAGACCATGCTTGAACATGGAATGGGGAGTAACAAGCTGCATACTGCATTCCATCTTTCAGTGTGGCAGAATGAAACAACATTAGATGTATGGATTCTCTGATCAGTAATTGCATCATTGAGGAAGAACACACCATAGTGTGATTTCTGAGAGCAGAGGGAGTCAAACCTGTGGAGATCCATTTTTGGATGTCAGTGCAGTATGAAGCATGCACCACAAATCAAATGTAACAAATAAAAGACAATCTGGTTGCCCATCAACATTGCGCAGGGAAGAACATATCCAGAGAATGGATGCCTTGATCAGAGAAGACCAACGAATCATACCAGCACAAGTAACAGCAATTATGGGCATCAGCTACGACTCTGCACAAGCCATAAGTGCATGATGACTTCAGGAATCGTAAAGTTCAAACACGTTAGGTGGCCAAACAAGCATGGCATCTTGAGCCACTATAAAGCTTCTTTTCAGAAGAGACAAAAAAAGCTCATTGAGCAATACCAAAAGTGTATCACTCTTTTTTTTTGTGGGGGGGGGGGCTATGTTGAAAAGTGATATTTTCTTTATCAGTGGAAATAAAGGTGCTGTGTGTTAAGAGCTGTAACTTTTTGATTTACCCTTATATATATATCTCCTCCTATTATGGAAAAAAAGTCAATCAAGTACAAATCCTTGATTCTCACACTTCACAACATGTATAAGTTCCAATAAATCAATTTCAAGCCATTTACCACAAACACCTTGTAGTAATATTGAAATAAGTCTTGTCTCATTTATATTTGACTTAAACATACTATAAATACCTTTGAAAATATCGGTTTTCCTATTTAATCTTCTGATGAACCTTAATTCTCAAGTTAATGATTGAATAAGCTCATGGTGAGTTCTATGACAATAAAATATCTGTAGAAATTCCCCTATCGTATCATTAAATATTTGAGCTTAACAACTTTAACAAAAATATTGCAATATGAATGCTGGTGATTATTTTAAGAAGTAAGGGGATACAAATGAAAAGACTTGACATTGACAACTTTTTCCGTTTCAATTAAACAGATGTGAGAGTGTTATCAACTTTAATATCTTCCTTTTATTTTCCCACTGAAACCTAGTATCATTTCTGATATCTTTATTGTCTTTCCACACAATCAAAATGGAATAGTTCATTATTTATGAGGTATTGGCAGAGTATAATGCACATACATGTTAACTAAGGAATTAAGGGAGGAACAGGCTGAATTATAATAACATTGTCACTTCATTATCAAGAAAGAATCGGTCCTGCACAAAAACTTTAATTCTCACACTTCACAATACCTGGTATTAATTATTGGTTTCTACCTAAACCTCTCAATGCCCAGTGTACCATTTTGGGGATGGTAGGTATTAATAGACTAATCTAATTCTTTTTATTACTTTTGTCATTACCACAATGTTCTGGCTGATGTATACTTGGCCCTTCTTCAGATATACACGCTGTACAGATGATACTTATAATTTTAAAACTGTCTACACTTGTATTTTGATCTCACATTGGACACTGTAGGAATGTTCAAGTAGTATTACAAGGGTGCTGCTATCTTGAACTGGATTAAAAGTAGGATTAGGTCTTTTGGGAACCTTCAGGATGTGGGCGATCATGGCTCTCCACTACTTCCTCTCCTTCATAGCTCTAAGCAATGTTTGTCCCTTTTACTATTCCTCCCTGTCCATGTTTTTCTATTTACACAAGTTCATTAGGTAGGTTACTCGATATTTCCTCCTGCTCCTCAATATGTCCTATGAGTGTTAAATTCTCCAAGCTCCCTTTCCTCATGTTTCCCAGAAATTTTAATTGTCTTTTTCTCATCCTAAGTATGTGTGCTTTTCATTCCAATTTTCATTAAGACTTCCTCATTGATTATATGTTCTATCCATTGTATTCTTCAACATCCTTCTGTATAACCACATTTCTATTGCTTCAGTTTTTTTCCAGCATTCACTAACATATAGGAGGATTGATATCACATAGTCCCAAAAGAGCTGAACTCCTACGTGCAGACAGGAAGTAAATTCTGGAGAATTACTGAACATTCTTTTACAAAACAGCAAACTAAAGACATTGGTCATTCATTGTAATGAATCTGACCATAATTTTTATTTAAAAAATGCTGCTTTAGCTAAAAGAGGAGTATGGTGAAAATGTATAGAAAGTGCACTGATTTCTGAGTCTTCCACAGTAAATTTGCATCTAGGTTCTTACATTTCACCTTTCTTTAATAAATCTTCTGTTGTCTCAGCATGTCATATTTAAAAACAAAAACAATAAAAACAAAAGTGTTGGGAAACCAAATGAGATCAGATGACCTGTACATCAAAACTACATTTTAAAATGTAGCATCCCTACATTTTCAGTGTTTCCCCCTTCGTGTTTACATTTAAATTCCCTCTTCCCCTTACATGTATATAATTCCATCAATAAGAAAATTGATCGCACATGCATATGCTTTGTCTTGATGAATTAAGATGGACTACAGCAAATATTCCATTCAGGACCCACCAATTTTGGCTGAACAGACATTTCACCAAAAACGTACATGTAAAAATAGCTTTAAGTATCTTAATTCACAGTATTATAAGGTAGAATGGGATTAATAATTACCCCTGAATTTCAAGTGATTAAATTACTAAATCTAAATTTTAAGTTAAAAGTTTTCTTATTTCAATATTTGTTTATTGAAATTAGTCTTTTTAAAAAATATTTGAGTGTATTTGGGTAAAAAGTAGCACCTAATTATTTAAATTTGTAGTTAACAGTAAGATAAAAGCTAGTTTAAGATAATGATCATTAAAAGCGAAATTGAAAGATCTTTCATATCGTAAAAGCTTAAGATTTTTGCTGTAGTTAAATATGCTTTTTGTCAAAATATGTATCATCTTACAGTAATATTTGAAGTAAAATATAATATATACAAACAGATTTTAAAAAAAAAGCCTGTCAAAAAATTATAAGTTAATACAGTAAATAAATATTTCAAGTACATTACGATAAAGAGCGTGACATACATATAAGTATGCCATTACATTTTCGGTTAAATATCCATCAGCCAAATGTCCAAGTACCACCTGACCTAACCAGTTGACAATATTCCCTAGGGATCTAATAAAAGATGCATCCTTGTACATGCGCAGTCAGAAGCATCTTGTCTGGTTGTCGAAACTGCTAATTTTATTTTTATTTTTTGTAAGATGAGACAGCAACGATGACTTGTTAATCAAATCTAGATACTTAGGAATACTCTCAATTAAACACTATCTGAGCAGACAGGGTTACCAGACCTGAAGGTATTTCTAACTGGGATCCATCTATAAGTACCTATGATACATGTGACTGGTATCTCTTTATCAGACTAGATGTCTATTTGTACTCCAAAGAAATTGGCAAGATTAAGAAAATACACAGACCTCTAGTTGCCAGAATATGGAAGGTTCAGGCTACTATTATCCTAGCTATCATTGGGGCATTGAGGTTTGTACCACCAAACTGAAAGTCCTACATTAAGAAAAATAGAATAAAATCTAGTATCCCATTACTTCAGAAGTCTACATTGCCTGGCACTGCAAATATTTTTTTTGAAAGGTGCTGTTTGAGGCTGTACAACTTGATGAAAAACACCTTTAATAATCTCTGGTTGAAAACATTGTTGTGGACCCAGAATAGGTTCGAAAGAAAACTCAAACTCAGCAATTTAGTGAAAACGTATTATTAACAAAAGAACGAATACAAAAGTTTTGCATGTCTGACTGACAGCAAAGTACAGTAGTCAACTCGTCAACCCGTAAACTGTAGTATTAAGACGAGTCCATTTAGTCCATAAAGGTAGGATGGATGTTGGATTTAACGGCATGTCAACTCCTATTTTATAAAAGTAGGCCCCATAACAAACATAAAACATGCACAAGAGGAAAGTGTAAAAATAATTTAAGAATTTATAATTAAAGATGCAATTAAATGTTGCCTATAAATATTAAACATTTTCTTTATGATTTAAAAAGGAAAAAAAGAAGCTCGGCATTCAAAGATCCTCACCCTTGGATGAATGTTCAGGTATTGCCGCTTATCAATTTCTTTCTTTTCATTTTCAGGATAATAAAGCAAGTATCCATCCTTCAAGATGAAGAATCTGAAAAAGAATCAGAACAATAACCAATTATTATTCATAAGCAGTATACATTTGATAAGGATAATCCATACATATAATATATCCAACAAATTACAATATGCATCAGCTCATGATGTGGTTTGCAATAGAATTCTGAAAAGGGTGATAAAAGAATTCACTATAATCATCTAGTTTCAAATGCAAAACAAAAAAAGAAGAAACAATAAATATTTAGGCATTGTTACCAGAAAAGCTTTTTTGCCAGTTTCTGCCTGCCAGCTTAGACTTGAAGGCTAAACATGAAGACAATCCAACTAGGGTTCAAGTTGTTATTATAGGTGACCAAATTTGGAATTTATATATTTCCTCTTGGGGATGCCTTTATATAAATTCTATACCATTACCACACATACCATTTGCAAAGTGTATCAACAAATGGTAAAAAACAAATACAATTCTAGGTAATTTGGCTATGTTTTAACATAAAAAAGTAAAATCAAAAAGAAGAGCTGGTTAAATTGAAGAGTGGATGTTGCCTGGACTAGCATACAAGCACATGTGTTTTACGCAACACCTGGAAGTAATCCAAAGTCATCCTTGTGTGACCTAATGCAGGACCACAGCTATCAATTCTCATATCTGTAATCAATACTGGTGGTTGATCCGATCTCAACATCTCACAAATTTAAATTGTCTTGTTCCGTGTGGGTCCATTTATGGTATGATGTAAAGAATTCTACAATTTCCTGTCATTATGCTGACTGAAATGGAATATTTTCATTTTCTGTATACATTATATAATGGTACCAATGTTTGTTTAGTATTCAACAATTTTTTCTTTATTATAAGGAAATGGGTAGCCAATGAAAAAATGTAAAGATACTGAGGCTTGTCACCTTATTACATGGATATGATACTGCAGTATAGTAATTATGTTTGTGTGGCAATTCATTTATAGTCAACAGGACCCCTATAGATCTTCATGGAGGGTCAGTGAGATGTGCCTTCTATTTTATCACTTTATGTATGTCCGTCAAACAGACAATTTGCCTTTACCCTGACATTGATGTACAACTATTTCTTGCAGATAATCTCAAGTTCCCAAGATACTTCCATTGTCTGAAAACCAGATGTCCCTAATACTTATAAGTGACCCAAAACTCAGAATTTAATTCTTCCCATAATACAATTAGCTAAATAGTTTCAAATGAAACGATCTTTAGGTTAACCAACTGGAGGAGGATTGATTGAATTTTAATTTATTGGCCCCTTCAGACTAGCACTTTTTTCTGATACTTTCTAACAATTTGAGGGGTGTTTCATTCAACAACAATGTGGAGCTTAAAACGTGGCTTGACTTAGTGATTTCTATCATCAAGGCATTGAACAGATTGTGGATCTTTGTCGGGAGGTCATAAACAATGAAGACGAATACATTGTTCAATGATTCATCAGAACTATTAATAAATAAAGATTAAAATAAGAAAAACAAATTTATCTAACAACATATTTAAAAGAAAAATCTCAACTAGTGTATTTCTGTAGAATAATGCTTTTAAGGCAAACAGTCTTTGTCAGTATTAAATATGAAAGAGATAAAATGGTCAAACTTAAATTTACTATCTGACCCCCTGATGAACAAATAGCAAATCATTAAAACTGAAAACCTGAATTTAAGTCTGAACATTTTATTGTATACTAGCAGCATGGCCCAGCGTTGCCCGTGCTTGATTCAAAAATCGTACGACTCACACAGCAATCGCTATCACTTGACTTAAAATATTTTTGCCCTTCCTTGCCTTTAAAGGAGTGCCCTTTGCCGTGCTGATGTTGCTACATACCTTACTTCTTGCCTATCTCACACTGCAAATTTTTTCTAAGCTCTATAATAAACACTAAATCTGTTACGTAAAAAGAACTAAACAAAATGAACACAAAACGATCAGCTTTAAAAAAAGGACTCGTAACTGGAAAAACCGAATGAAAAAAGAATGTTAACAACAAATACTTTTTCACACCCAACCCAGTTCTGCGGAATTAGAATCAACATTCAGTTTAAGCAAGTGAATGAGCCAATTGGAGTAAAGTGCCATGCAGATTTAAATTTTTTCCACTTGTGACAAATGCAGCTATCGATTTTTTTGCATGGTAGCATGCTAGTTAACATTTGTGTCAGTCAGCTGTTGGCTCTCACACTGGCCAATAGAATCTTCCTGCCTATTCGTGGCAGCCAGCTATAGGCTCTCACTCTGGCCAGTACAAAATGGCCGCAAACTACATGAAAACTGCCATAGAAGCATGAAAAAATTGATTATTTCCACTATCGATGGAAGTTGGGAAATGCAAAGTCAATCTTGGCCTTCTCGCTAACTTGGAGCATGTGCATGTAAATTTTGGTGCAAATCCGTCAAAAATTGCAGCCATGCATTCGTTACACACACACACACACACACACCCTGCTTTTTATAGATAGAGATTTTAAGATACACAAGTTTGCTTAAAGACCAATGAAAGTTCTTAAAGATGTTTTATTATTTATTTTTTTTGCTTTTGTCTGAATTTCTAGGATAAGGAGTTATCATTATTTACACTATTTATATTCAAACTATTGTCCTCATTTTTGTTGTTTTTATCACATTTTGGTCATTGTACACTCCGCTCTTCTTCAAGTGTATAATGATCAGATTAATGCACTGGGAATTATGAACTGAACACTTTATTTAATCTACAGGGGTAGACTGTTCTTGTTCCATTGATCATGTCTACGGATATTGCCTAATTCTTATGCTATTTAGTACTGTTCAGTTATTATTCACACGTTTCCACTGAGTACAAGTACACACTGCCCGACCAAAAGATTGAGCTCACAACAACCATGTCACCAAATTCACAAATCAACTCTTTTACCAACTATGCCGTAGGACAATTTGTTAGGGTAAACTTAGAGCCTTAAACCTAACCTAACCTTACTGCCACTGCTGGTCTGGTTGAAGCCTTGCTGACAGTTTGTCTTTCTTTATTAATGGCTCCCATATTGTATTTATTTCTATACTAGGCCTACAAATGAGATCCTCATACACCAATTCTTTCAGACATCTAACCCTCCAGTGTGCTACTTTGTCTAGTATTTTCACTTCATTCCACATTTTTTTTTTTTTTTAATATATTTTTTCCTGGTTTCTGGTGAAAATTGGAATTTAAACTGTCCAATGTCTGAGCACATTTACCTTTCATAAGCCATTATCAAAGTCAAAAATCCGTGATAAACATTGAAAAATAACTGAGTTCTTTATTTCCCATATGAATTCAAATAATAAAATTTGCGTTTTAGCTGTACAAATGGATTGTATAATGAAAATCTTAAAACCTCAATGAAATGTGTACACTGTTTCTTCTCTTGTACTTCTCATAACTAAAGATGCTGGAAAAATGGTCAGTTTTTTGTACCAATCTAGTAAGTACCTGAATCCTTGTGGTATCCTCTATATTTACAAAAGCCAGATCAGGCCCAAAATAGATTACTACTGCCATATATGGGCAGGAGCTGCTGAGTCTTCACTTTCAAGTCTCGATAGTCCAAAAGAATCTCCATGTCCTTCTGAGTGATGAATTATTTTCCAACCTACAATACTTTTCTCACAGAAAAAACATTGCAAGTCTCTTGCTGCTCTGTTGCTTTTCCATGGAAAGTGTTCAAACTACATTCCTTAGTTCCACCATGTTACACACATTGTAGCAAAACACCCACATTCCCTCTAATGGTGAGATGTAAGTTCCGCTCAAGCAGCTTCCTCCCATGAACTGTGGCTTTGTGGAACTGACTCCCAAGTGGATGCTTCTTCGATCACCACAATCTTAAAGCTGTTCAAGTCTAGGATAAACTGTTATCTTCCCCACATATCCACAAACTTTGCCTCTTACTCTGTAACCCTCTACCTTAAGTGTCTCTCAGGCCTTGTACAAGGTGAACATCACTGTAAAAAGAAAAAAAAAAAATCACTTTTCCAGCTCCTTGCTTTCCTGTCAACTTTGATCTTCAAATGCAATGTCAATTGTCATCTTATGTCTCTTTAATTCCTCTTTTATTATACTCTCATCTTAAATAGTAACCCCTTGTGTCATAGGGGTTTTATCACCTTGCTTGGAGTGAAAGGATTCAAAAATGAAAAATCAACTTCCTTAAACACATGCCTACCCAAATATAATTGTAACTGACACAAAATAGCCATCATAAATACTCTAATAAATAAAGCATATTTAATCTCATCAAGCCACAAAATACTTTATAATAAAGTCAAAAACAATTGTTTTCTTAATTACATAATTGATTAACAAATGAAATTAACAGAGGCAAAATAAAAATGAGCAATAATTTTAATAATATAAATAATGCAAAACACCATTAAACAGAAAACAACTACACATTGACCACAAACTAAATAATTGACCAAAAAAACAAATTAAACTTATGAATTACTAAAAAAGAAAAGTACAAGTAAACTTAAGTTTTTAATATAATACTCTCATATTACAGACCTGCTGTCTGTAATTAGCCTATATATAAAATTTATCAATTAAGTTGTAACATCAAAAATATTTTAGAAAAATGGCTCACTGAAAATGGTTTTTTTTGCATTCTCTAAAATGTTTAATTTTTTTTCCCTAAATCAGGGATTTAAATACACTATAAACTAAAAAAAGGAAAAAAGAAAAAAAGGAAAAAAGAAAAAAAGGAAAAAAGAAAAAAAGGAAAAAAGAAAAAAAGGAAAAAAGAAAAAAAGGAAAAAAGAAAAAAAGGAAAAAAGAAAAAAAGGAAAAAAGAAAAAAAGGAAAAAAGAAAAAAAGGAAAAAAGAAAAAAAGGAAAAAAGAAAAAAAGGAAAAAAGAAAAAAAGGAAAAAAGAAAAAAGGAAAAAAGAAAAAAAGGAAAAAAGAAAAAAGAAAAAAAAAAAGACAAAGAAAGAAACTAATTCATAATACAGAATACAGAGTCTGGGCTGAGATGGTTACTGATTGGTACTTCATGGGCATGGTAATAGAATGCTTTTGTCTAAGTTTTGGATATAAGACTAAAATGGTGCAAAGTTGGCAATGTGCTGCAGAAATTTTGAAGTGTCAACACACCTCCCACATACAAATTCGATAAACAGAGTAAGGCCTCATGAGTGGGCATGCATTTTCCTGAAGTTCTTCCTCTCTTTGCTTCCAGAACACAGCATATGAAATTGTTGTATGTATGTCTTAATGCTTTGAGCAAATTTTTCCCTTGAGCTGAGTATTTACATTCAATAATAATGAGCAATGTTGAGCCTGGTCAGCACCTAGATGGGTGACTTCTTGGTAATACCAGGTGCTACAAGCTTGAATGTGCCGATGGTGTAATAGATAATGGCTCAAAATTGGAAACTGGAGAATCAAGTCTGGTTCGTTATATTTACTTATGCACAAATACCCTTGGGAAA
Source organism: Acanthosepion lycidas (assembly GCA_963932145.1). NCBI lineage: Eukaryota > Metazoa > Mollusca > Cephalopoda > Sepiida > Sepiidae > Acanthosepion > Acanthosepion lycidas. Next base: position 16,505,697 of record OZ010599.1, read on the forward strand.
GGTATGAATCCACCTGCCTCCCACCCAACTATAAGTTAATTAGTGGGACTTGTATTAGTAAATCATTATTATCTCTAAAGACTTCTTACAAACTAAAAATATTTTCTGGCATTAAATGATCTGCAAAAGGAAAAAAGGGAAGAAAAAAAAAAGGAAGAAAAAAAAAGGAAAAAAAAAAAAGAAGAAAAGGGGGAAAGGGGGGAGGAAGAAAAGGGGGGAAGGAAGAAAAGGGGGGAAATGAAGAAAAGGGGGGAAGGAAAAAAAAGGGGGGAAAGGGAAAAAAGGGGGGAAAAGGAAAAAAAAGGGGGGAAGGAAGAAAGGGAGGGAAGAAAAGGGGGGAAGGAAAAAAGAAAAAGGGAAAAAAAGGAAAAGGGAAAAAAGGAAAAGGGAAAAAAGGAAAAGGGAAAAAAAGGAAAAGGAAAAAAAGGAAAAGGGAAAAAAAGGAAAAGGGAAAAAAAGGAAAAGGGAAAAAAGGAAAAGGAAAAAAAAGGGACAAAGTGAAAAAGGGAAAAAAGGAAAAAAAAAGTAGGAAAAAAGGAAGAAAAGGAAAAAAGAAAAAAGGAAAAAAGAGGAAACAAGGAAAAAAGAAACAAGAGAAAAAAGAAAAAATTCTTTTTTTCCGTTTTTTTAGTCATAAAAATCAAATTAATCACAAAACCTAAGAAGTGTCCCTATTTGCCCAAATTAATTTTTTTAAATAGATTCTATTGCAAAAAGGAAATAAGTTTTTTTAAATATCTAGAATTTACAGAGTTTAAAAAAAAAAAAAAAAAAAATCTCTTTTTTCTGAAAACTTCAGTCTTACTTTTCATGATCTTTCAATAAAAAAAAAATTAAAAACAAAAATAAAAATAAGGACAAGAAAGCAAGAAGACAGAAAAAAGAAAGAGGAGAGGAAACAAAATCAATACTTCTATTATGATTTAGGTGATCATAGCTCTCTACAACTTCCTTTTCATTTTGGAATATTTTTAACTTTTTTTTTTAATTATTCCAAGCAAAGTGATAATGCCACTAGAACGCAAGGGGTTATTGAAGCTCAAAGATAATGAGAAAACGTTAGGAGAAAGGACAATAAAAGAACAGGAACTGGCATTGACAGGATTTCTAGAGAAAAATGGCTTGTATGATATTTTCTTTTTTGAAACACTATGTTCCTTCAGCATGTAGCCAACAATTGATCTCTGCAGATTGCTTTTATTTATTATCATGACTTCTTACAAAAGATAGTGGACTATTCTCCTGTGAGCTTCTATATAGTTTTGAGTAGTACCTCACCTAGATTGGCTTCTATTCAAGACTAGAAAGCCGAGTTTACCCTACTATTTAATACATACCTAGGAGGATAAAACTTTCCATGTTGATAACAGTTATCTTACCCACATAAATTTAATTGGTCAATCAATAGCAAATCTGATATTGCTGACAAAACTAACCTGGCCATTAGTCTCAAAAAGGACTTCCAATCAATTGTAGACTGGGGCAGGAATTGGCTGGTTAACTTTAAACTGCTCTCTATTACTCACCATAAGGAACGATCCCTGCCACCCATTAGAATGTCTGATGCTCAACTCCACGAGAGCACCTCTTTATGACTGTTTGGTTTCATACTGTCCACTGACCTGAGATGGAACAACTACATTGAATCAATAGTTTCATCCACCACAAGGAAAGTTGGTTCCCTGCGTCGTGCCAAAAAGTTTTTCTCGCGTGAGTCCATCCTTCAAATCAACCATTCACCCTTGCATGGAATACTGCTGCCATATATGGTCTGGTGCCCCTGCTGTTCGCCTTAAGGTCCTCGACAAGATCCAGAGACAGATAAGCAATGTGGTTGGTCCTGATCTGATTTCAGTCACACTCTTACAGTTGTTGCCTCCCTCTGTCTTTTCTACAAATACTTTCATGGTAACTGCTCTGACGAGATACTCTCACTAGTTCCCAGACTGCATGAATTTAAGCGTGCTACTAGGGTGGCATCATGGTAGCACCCTTTCACTGTCAAAACGGTGAAATGTGGCCATCTCTTCTACTCCAATAGCTTAATGTCTTACGCCTCCTGTCTGTGGAATTCCCTTCCTATTACTTGTTTCCCCTGATAGCTATAATCTCCAACTATTCAAATGTAATGTCAATTGACATCTCCAGATGCCCTGAACTATCCTCTGCCCTTCTCTTCATCCTTTCATCCATCACACCTCTTCACTCTCACTCTGTAACCCCTTGCATACTAATGGCATCCTGCCTTGCTTGGGGTGAAATGCTTAAAAAAAAAAAAAATTATGGTTCTGGTGCCCCACTCAAATAGGATATTTAATATTATTTCAAGTATTTTTATAGCCCATATGCACTATATTTTTAGAAGTAGAAGACTGACAAGACAAAGGTTTTTTTGTTTGTTTTTTTATTTGTCTTTGTAAAATCAGGAGCTTTTCCACATTTTATGTTGCAATAAATCTGACCAAGTGAAGGATTTTGTTTTAAATTTCACAGCCAGATGCTCCTCCTGATAGAGATTTTGAAAAGGTTGCAATTTTCAAACAGGATGCCATTAACGAAAATTCACAAGTAATAACAAGAAATAGGAAAACATAAGGACAAATCAAAAGTATTTTTTTAATCAATCGAGGGGGGGTGCTGTTAAGAGTTCCTACATTTCTTTTTTATATAATGATCTGTCAGGAAAATATAATTAGAAACAAAGAAAAGAATGCTGAACTGGTATGTAATATCACTCCTCCTATATATCAATAAACAATGGACAATTTTCACACAGATGAAAAGTAAACTTGAGGCAACAAAGATGTGGTCCTACAGGAGGATGCTCAGAACACAATGGATGGAACATGAGAGTAATGAAGTTTTAAGGAAAATAAGAACAAAAAGACACATGTACACAGAAAGAGACAGTTAAAATTTCTGAGGCACCTAATGAAGAAAGAGGGGTTGGAGAATTTGACACTGCCAGGCCATAGTGTAGGTAAGAGGAGTAAGGGAAACAGTAAGTAATATACCTAACAGGTTTATACAAATGGATAGCAGGACAGACACAGATATTAAAATGCAAACATTGCTAAATTCTACAAAGGACAGGAAGCTAGGAGAACCATGATCGACCACATCCTGAAAAAAAAAAAAAAAAAAAAAAAACACAGCTGCTGCTGCTAATAATAAAAATAATGTCAGTCGACGTCCCCAGATGCCCTTATCTATCTCCTATCTTTCTCTTCATCTTTAACTGTCACTCCAACTCTCTGTAACCCCTTGTGTGCTAGTGGCTTCCCACGTTGCTTGGGGTGAAACACTTAAGAAAAAAAAAATTATACTAAGAAGAATGATAATAAGAAATAGAATAAGAAGATAATAATAATAATAAAAAGAAGAAGAAGAAGAAGAAGAACAAGAACAAGAAGAAGAACAAGAACAAGAAGAAGAAGAAGAACAAGAACAACAAGAACAAGAACAAGAAGAACAAGAACAAGAACAAGAAGAACAAGAACAAGAAGAACAAGAACAAGAACAAGAAGAACAAGAACAAGAACAAGAAGAACAAGAACAAGAACAACAAGAAGAACAAGAACAAGAACAAGAACAAGAAGAACAAGAACAAGAAGAACAAGAACAAGAACAAGAAGAACAAGAACAAGAACAAGAACAAGAAGAAGAAGAACAAGAAGAAGAACAAGAAGAACAAGAAGAAGAACAAGAAGAACAAGAACAAGAACAAGAAGAACAAGAAGAACAAGAACAAGAAGAACAAGAACAAGAAGAACAAGAACAAGAAGAACAAGAACAAGAAGAACAAGAACAAGAAGAACAAGAACAAGAAGAACAAGAACAAGAACAAGAAGAACAAGAACAAGAAGAACAAGAACAAGAAGAACAAGAACAAGAAGAACAAGAACAAGAAGAACAAGAACAAGAACAAGAAGAACAAGAACAAGAAGAACAAGAACAAGAAGAACAAGAACAAGAACAAGAAGAACAAGAACAAGAACAAGAAGAACAAGAACAAGAAGAACAAGAACAAGAAGAACAAGAACAAGAAGAACAAGAACAAGAAGAACAAGAACAAGAATAATAATAATAATTTTTTTTGGTGTTTCTGAAAGTTCTCAAATGTTGGAGAATAGGTTCTCTGCCTTACATTTTAAAACATAATAAAATGCAAATAAAGGCTGTCCACTTCTGGACTTTATTTCAAGAGACAAGTCATATTTAAAATGTTTAAACCAGTTTTATACAGGAGGGCCAAATATTGTTTCATCTCCATCATTAAAACATCTAAAACAAAAAATACAGCTAAATGGTATTGAGAATAAGATAAATAATATTAAGAATATAGTGGAGTCAGTCTTGGGACAAGAAATGGCTTGTAAATTTTAACATCTCCAAAACGAAACTTCTTTTAGTAAGAACCATTTTTGCCTTCCATGAACATACTAACCTCTAGGAGAGTGACTCATTGTACCATCTCAGTTTGACATTTTTCACTGGCATGAAGTGGAAAACTTATATTGAATCAATTGCTAGGTCTGCTGCTAGTAAAGTTGGTTCACTGTGCCAGACAATTTTTCTTGCCAGAATCCACCTTGCATGTTTATAAATCTACCACCATTGATACATTGAATGTTTCTGCTACATCTGGTATGGTACTCCTGCTATGTATCTCAAGATTCTTGAGAAAATTCAAAGAAGGTTCTAATGTTAACAGTACTGACTTTGTATCTCAACTTCAGTCACTTCCCACCACTGTAACATAGCTTCCCTGTATCTTTTCTATAATTATTTTCATGGCAATTGTTCTGAGTTTTTCTCTTTGGCACCTCAACCTCACAAGTGTAAGAGTAGTATTAGATTAGTAGTTAGGTCTTATTTTACTTTTGAAATAACTAGACATAAACTTAAGTTCTAGTCTAATAGTTTCTACTCTCGCAGTGTGCAACTCTCTTTCAGCTTCTTGCTTTCCTCTTAACTACAATATTCAAAAATATAAATTCAACATCAATTGCCATCATCTGTCTTTGTGAAACATGTTGTTTATTGTCCTTTTTCTTTACTAATGCTTTCTCATTTTCTTTCACTCTCACTAACCCCCTTGCATCTTAGTGTCATTATCACCTTGCTTGGGGTGAAATGATCAAAAAAAAAAAAAAAATTCTGTGTTTCGCGCCTGATATGAATAGGTTGCTTTATAGTGATTTGCCTTGTGCCAGACTTTGCTATTGTCTTTTGTTGTTTTTTTTTTTGAGAATTCTTTTTAAAGCCACAGGTATTTTATTACCTACCTGGGTTTAAAAAAGTTTTCGAAGGACAAAACCAGTTCCCATTTTATGATAGTTAAATTGAACATGAATCATTGTCATATATTTTCTCAGTGGGAATATTTTTATACAAAGTGGTTTAAGTAACTTTGAGGCCCAGTTTAAAATAATGTCTCAAATTTGCCTTCCTAGATATCATGCTGCATAAAAATAATAAACTTCAGTTTGAGGTTTACAAAAAAGCTACCAACAAGAATGACCTGGTCAAGTTTTATTCCTACCACTGAAACAAGATCAAATCGGAAATAATTATAGGATTCAGTTTAAGAGCACTAAGAATCTGCAGCCCCCAATAGTCACCTAAAAAAGAAATATACATAGAAAATACTGTCAAAAAACTTCAGTATCCTTATTTCATCCACAATGCTAAGAGAAAAGCATACAAACTAAACAACCACAAAAAAAGAAAACATTATTAAAAACAATAATCTAGATAAAAACGTATACCAAAATTATCCATGACAATAATAATTCTAAGGCAGATATATAATATATATATATATATATATATATTAGGTTGGTGCAAAAATAATGACATAATGTCGTTTTCTGACGTATTTTTAACGTCAAAAAACAACATTATTACGTCATTATTTTTGCACCAACCTAATAATTATAAGTTATATATATATATATATATATATAAATAATTATAACAGCTATACATATAACTGTTTCCCACAATATATAGGGGAAACTTAAAGAAATTTAAAAAATGTATCTATGAACACAAAAGAGATGTTATACACAACAATTTATCAAATGCATTAGTTATACATAGAAATAAATTCAACTACAACTTCTAAAGAATGCCATACTTATTAAAAAGAATATAATTTACTGAGAAGGAAAATTCTTGAGAGTGCCGCTATCAAATCTTATCAAAATATAAATCTGCACCCCCGATTTTTTCCTATATTTCCATTCCTGAAAGAATTACTACTTTCCCAAGCCAAGATATAGGACTACAAAAATGTTAAAAAATTAAAAGAAAATGGTTACATGAACTCATTTTATTCAAAATATAGAACACATCAATCAATGTCAAACTAAATTAATTTTAATACCGATTTCCATAGAAAAAAAAAAACAAACTCTTCAAGAACATCATTTACTCACTTTCGTTTATGAGATACTGAATCATGTCACTTTGTTTCTTCCATAGTTTGCCTGACTTTCCAGCTAACTAGATGAAGCTTTGTGTATATTTCTTATATTTTACTTCCAAAATCAACTTCAGAGAAGGATTATTTTTAATTGGAAAAAGTCAATCATTAAAGATAATCAACACAAAATGTCCATCATTTTTAATAATATTTGTTTAAAGAACATTTGCTGCCTAAAAAAAAAACTATATATATATATATATATATATATATGCACGTGAAGGGTAAATAGTCTGCATTTTATAGTTTTAATTTTGCTCATACAGGTTGTTTTTGTCAAATGCACAGTATAGTAGGGTCAGTTGGGCACCATCTGTGAGAAAAAGAGCACCATGACACAATTCACTCTGCCAGAAATTTGGAATGCCGTACTGACTGTCACTTGCACTGAAAGCTCCAATACAAACATTCAGAGTATTTGGGTATCAATCTGAAGAGAGTGAAGAGGATTCAGAAAGAGTTGGATGAGTCTAATGGTGATTACGAATGTATAACAACTCAAAAAAACTCACTCTGATCATTCTGATAAGAAAAGAACTCCCAAATTTGCTGGTGAGGGCCTCAGACTCAACACAGAGGCCTACATCAAATGCCTTGAGGAGGTTGTGCTGCCATGGGGCAAGAGGGTGGCTGCTGGAAAACTTTATGTCTGGCAACAGGACTCTGTACCATGCTACACAAGCAGGAGAACCTAGCCATGGCTGTCAGACAATTGTTCTAACCACATCACCGCTTGCATCTGGCCACTTTACTCTCCAGGCTGCAACCCCCCTTGATTATTAACTGTGGGTTGCAGTTGAGTGAGAAACCAACAAAACTCCATGTAACACCAAAGATGAATTGAAAGCAAGGATTATGGCAGAATTCATCAACAAGGAAACTGTCCAGAAGAGTTGCAGGTGATTCTGAAGTCGTCTGGAGGCTATGGTTGAAGCCAATGGCAATTTTATTGGATAAATTTACTCTTTAGTATTTCAAGATATTTTTGTGTCATTTTGGTAAATATATCTGTTAAAATGAGATGTCAGTGTTATTTTCAATATATATATATTTATTTGTGATATGTCAATATATATGTGTACAAATTGCACTAAGTTTTGACAATGTTGTTTAGGAATTCTTATGTTCTTTTGGAGATTACATCTGCAACACTAACAAACATATATATATATATATATATATATATATATATATAATAATAATAGCTGGCCACTTGTATTCAAGGATACCCAACTACTATGATGATCAACATGAAGAAACACGATCTAGGAATGCAGTTGCTTCTAAGGCCTGCATCAAGAATTTGGGTCACTATTGAATGACATTTTACTTGTTCAGTTTTTTTTTTAGTTAGAGCATGCATTCTGTTTGGTTATTTTCTTTCATTTATTTTTTTTTTTAAATATAAAATGGATTTATTTAGACTATTTATATTTGGATTACTTTTTTGTTTTGTTGTTATGTTTCGGCTGTTTTGCTGTCCAGCCTTCATCAGGTGTATATTGATCTGGGTGACTGTTGTAACCTAGAAAGGGTTACTGGATGAGGAATAAGCAAAACAGAGGTTGGAAATGAAATGGTAATCTTTATAACATTATCAAAATACAATACTCACTAGCAGCATGAAGTAGGTAAACCACTGCTAGTGGTGGACTACTTAGACACCATATTAATCCCCTCCCTTACAATAGTGTCAAACGTATTTATAAGAATTAAAACATATTCATTAGTATTCATAGGTATGATATACAGCAGTATATAACAGTGACCTACAGGGAATTGTGAACTGAACCCTTTATTTAATCTATGGGGTTAGACTGTTCCTGTTTCACTAGTTTAGTTCCTATTTTTTTAGTATTGCTCAGTTGCTTGCCCATTCGACTGAGTCCAAGTACACACTGCTCAACTCAGAGACTTTACTCACACTTACTATGTCACCATATTCAAATGATGAGGACAATAGTCTAAATATAATAATAGTAATAATAGCAAATAATGATAGTTCCTCATCTCAGAAATTCAGAGAGATGAAATGAATGGTTGTTGGGTTTTAATGAAATCTATCTGTGACTAATAGTGTTGATTGTCTGATAAAAATTAAATTTTTTCCCCTCTCATTTAACTGTATCCATTGAGCACATGTTTTGTATTCAATTGAGCTCTGAAGAGCAAGGGACAATCATTGGTTAGCTTATTTTTTTTTATATATAATTTGTTTTGATTTATGATTTTAAAGTGGGTTATATATTTTTCTTTTTCCTTATCTTCCTCCCTCTTATATTTGAAATGCATTACACAAAATCTTTTTTCCATTTTATCAGATATATTGTTTTTCCCATATACAGTAGAATCCCTGACAACTAGACTAAAAGGCCTTTCAGATATGAGAAATTGGTTACAAAGTCTGGATATGAGAGGTTACATTTAGATTAAAATAAAAGAACTAAAATAAGGTTTAACATTTACTTTCAATGTTTTATAGTAAACAAAATAAGTTAATGGTGAGTGAAATATAACGGAATTGATTTTAAGGAAAAAGAAATAAATTATGTAATGTTAATGAAAATTCATTAAATTAAGTATGTCATGTATGCAAGACAAATAATGTAACGAGGATTTTTTAATCGCTGTTGCATGAGGATTCTTTCTCTTCTAATGTCATTCTTAACTTTTTCTGCATTTTGTTTTGCTTTTGTTCTTGAAATTATTTAAACTAAAGACACTTTTTAACTCCGTGTGCATTACTGCAATTGTCATAGCTGAATGCTGGCTTTCTTTCCATAAAACTGACAACCTTTTCAATAGCTTTTTCAATTTCAGTCCAGGTTTCATCACAATCATGTTATTTATTTTTTTGTTCATTGTAACAATGTGAACACTGGAGAATAGTTTTTTTTTGAAGCTATGTTGAACTCAGCCATTAGTTACAATGAACTTTCACCAGTGTCTATTCTGTTTAAAATTTCCACTTTTTGTGATAACTCCAAAGTTGTTCTTTTCCTCTAATTCCCATCATCTTTTAAACCAATACAAGCCATTAGCAATTAGCCAAAGTAAATTTCAATGAAAAACAGAAATTTCAAATAAGTTACATATCACCCAAATGTTCAAATATACACATCAAAATCATGTCTGGATATTAGATACTTCGAATATGAGGGATTCTACTGGATGTGAATACATAGTTTTTTGAAATGTCTGTTTTATAGAAAAAAAAAACAAACTTCATCTTCATCTCATTGTCTTACAAATCTCTGTTGAGCTTATAATGAGCCTGGCACACTATTTAAAATTTTACAAGTGGTCTATTATATATCTTCTGTCCAACTGATGTGGGTGGGCCTGCTTATCTTTACGAAGATTTGAATGATTGTCTAAGTGCTTCAGAGCTTATATATAGACATGAATATGTAGGTATATTTATAAATAGACAAGCACAGCATTGTACAGAAATCTGTACTTATCTGCATAGATAACAGATATGCTGTTTTTAAGATGATTTCATTGTATTTTTGTTGCTTTGTCTAAATTAAGTTAATCCCAAGTTACTCAAATACAATTGGTGCTAGAACAAAATCTTAGATAAGAAATGTTCTTGACTTAACAGCGATATATTCTAGGTTGACATAGTCTGAGATAAGGTCACAATTTTGGGGCTCCCAAAAATATTGAATACTTTACACAGTAGTAATAACTTGCTACACTTGCTTCTTAACCATAAACCCATGATGAGGCATCCCTCTCTCACAGACGAGATGTCACAATCTTCTTAGTGCTCTATCAGTATTTCCATGGAAAGTGCTCAGACAGACCACATTCTTTAGTTCCACCAGTTCTAACCTTCATGGCCAGGAACTACCATGTTACACACATTGTACTGAACAACTCTCATTCCCTCTGTATTCCTTTGGTGAGAAGTAAGTTCAACTGGAGCAGCTTCTTCTCATGAACCACTGCTCTGTGGAATTGACTCCCAAGAGGATGTTTTCTTGATCACTACAATCTTAACCTGTTTAAGTCTGGGGTTAGCCATAATCTTCCCTAAATATACATATAAACTGTTGTGCCTCTTACTCTGTAACCCTCTACGTTGAGTGCCTTCCAGGCCTTGTGCAGAGTGAACATCACTGATATATATATATGTGACACTATTTACGTCGCTAGAAAGAAAGAAGAAAAAAAAAAGAAAGGCGAGAATTAAATTTAGGTGATAAGAAGCCATCACGAAAAGGACACTAAGCGGTGTTATTTTTCTGACAGGGAAAGTGGTAAGATTTTTATTTCCATTGTCGAGAAGGTGAAACACAGAATTTAATCTGATTTATGTTACGGGGCGGAGAGTAAGATATGTCCAAATCTACCCATGGCAATGGTAAAGGGAATTTTCAAGTTGGACAAGTTACCCCCTGCAGAATTCTAAAGAGATAAAAATAAAAATTAATTAAGCACGCACTGTCCGAGAAAAACAAAAGTGTTCGCTGACCACCATGAAGGAAAGGTTAAGCCTTTGTCTATATGCAGAATATCATTGAGAGGAGCATCCGTTTATCGTCAGGGCTGGCCATGATAGCGAAACTATTTTATCGGATCAGTAATTGGCACCAAGAATGCAAATACGTCCAAATGGCCACCCACTTGATGCTGGCGAAAATCTGATCGACGAATTCCAGGTGATTCGGTTAAGATAAGAGTCTAGGGTGTGAGGTCTCCTCGAAGAAAGGAAAGAAAAGAAAAAGAAAAAGGGAAGATAAATTTTTTTTTTTTTCTTTGAGCAAGATTTTTTAAACCGAGGCTAGTCTGGCCACACCCACACTGCTGAGCGCCCATTGGCTGAATGGTGGCATGAGCGTTAGGCGGAGGTAATCATGTGAAGAAGGAGGGGAGGCCTGTTGTGCCCCCCTGAAGGGATAGGTGTGAGATGCCACTGTGAGAGAGAGGGGAAACCCGTTGACACCCTCTAAGGGCATGGTGAGATACCAATATGAGAACAGAAGAAGGTGGGAAGACGAAAGACTTCCAAAAATGGAAAATAATAAAATTTTCCTGACCGAAAACAAAGAAGTGGATAGTGGGTTTGGAATTATCAAGGAACCTCAAACCCCGACAAGACCACCCCGATTTTGGTCGGCGTCCATATAAGCAGAGTCGCAGCGAGTTAAGTTCAGTTCAAGTTAAGTTCGCAGCTGAGTTGAATTGAGTTGGGCCCGCCTCGCAGAACAGCTGACTGAAAGATATCCACGCAATTCCGAACTCAACTTCTAGCCAAGAACAATTTATTTTTGAAGAACGACTTAGACTCCCACCACCAAAACAAGTTTTACGAATATCGCCTGAAGATACACCAAGAACCAGTTTCTTAAAGAACAAACAACTTAAGATGTTAAGACTCGCCTAACAAACACAAAGTGTCACGAATCCATATAGCGGGTTGGGAAGAAGACGCAGTCCTGTATTCAGCAACCACATAAAATATTGTTATCCTTTTTTAACACATTTGAACTTTGAGTTATTATTTTATTTTCTTTTACATATACTTGTGCGGTGTTGCCCTTGATCGAACTCGGCTTGAATTACGGCCCGGCGACTGATTGATTTCATCTGCCTAAGATCAATTCACAACGTGGGTAGGTTAGACTGGAAATCAAAACAGTTACTTCGGTAACCAGATATTGGAGGCAAGCTGGGAACGACAAGGCTGATACCGAATCTAACCAGATTCCCATCCGAATCACCAAAAGGTTAGAACGTCACATTTGGTGCCGCGACCAATACCGAGCCAGTTGGTCGTCACAGGACAGGATAGCATGACAGACGCGGCTAGGCAGACGTCACATTTGGCGCAGCGACACCGGGGGGGATGTCACATATATATTTTTTCATTCTAAGTTTAGTGTGGCACAAGGCCAACATTATGGGGCTCCAGTAAATATAAAACTTGCCTCCTGGATATGCTTGCTATGTTACTCCATAATGAAGTACCTGATTTAAACACTATATGCAGTTAATAATTTTACTGTAAAATTGCATCATTTATAATTTTTTTAAAAATCAATGTTTTACATAAGAGTTAAATTGTTAAACTATTATACACAAACAAGTTGTTTTAGTACAGCAAATGGATGGTAGATATATTTTTCATGATAGAAATGCCTATTTTTGCCCCCTTTTAAGTCACTTAAATAGACCTAACTTATATGCACACTCCCTCCAACCACACAACCAGCACAAATAAGCAATCTACAGGTCATGATCATAAATAACTCTCAGCATTATCTTTAAACAGAAAAAACTGAAAATTGAGTTTTGCCTCCAATTGATCTCAACCTCTTCCTCCTACCTCTCCTCAAAACAGTTGATTTTATATTCAGACTACAAAGAAGTAGTGCAACTTGGTCTAACAATCCCATTCAAGTGTGAAACTGACAGTTACCATACACTGTTTATTATGTCCACACAGTCTATATCTATATACAATATGATAAAATGATATATATATATATATATATATATATATATATATATATATATATATATTTAAAAACAGTAAAATCGATCTTGCTAACTGAAACGCTCCTCTGTGGCTAAATCAGTAAAGCATATCAGGCTACATGACGGTTCTGTGTAGGATACAGGTTTGATTCCTATCAGAGGATGCATATTTTCTATGAAAATTTCTCAGACATTCAGGCTGGTAAATATTGTTAATACTGTTTATTATAAACAGAGCATTTACTATAATATTTGTATCTATAAAAAGAATGTATAAACATAAAAATGTCTTAAAATAATATATCTATATACAATATGATAAAATGATATGCGACATGAAAATTAATTCCCTACCATATGTACAAAGAGAAGATTGCTTTATACACAAAAATAAAATATATTACTGTTTTTACCTTACAAAATTGATGGTTAGAGTCAATGATCATAATGTTTTTGGGTTGCATTCCAACTGCTACTAAAAGTTTTGTTTTTATAAAGATTTATTGAGATCAATTTAGACTAACTTTACAGAATTGATGTGAGTTTTGTAAATGAACCCTTTCTGTAATTGTTCAATCTACTTGTCAGGAGGTCTCAGTAATATATATGTATGAATGTCTGTGTGTGTGTATATATATATATATATATATATATATATATATATATATATATATATATATATATATATGTATATATATATATATACAAACACACATACATACAGGGTGCGATTAATAAATTGTCGTCAAAATATAATTATGCAAAAGTGAAAATAACACTGGCTTCTTATTTTAACAGGTATATTTACCAAAATTACACAAAAATATCTTGAAATACTAAAGAGTAAATTTATTCAACAGAATCGCCATTGGCTTTAACCATGCCCTCCAAATTATTTCAGAATCTCCTGCAACTCTCTGTTTAAGTTGGTGAATGCTGCAATAATCCTTGCTTTCAGTTCATCTTTCATCTATTTCTGTGTTCAGAGTGACACCCAAACACTATGCAATGTTTGTATTGGAGTTTCTGGTGCAAGTGTCAAGCAGTACGGCATGCCCTTTCCAAATTGCTGGTGGAGTGAATTGTATAAGGGGGCTCCTTTTCTCACAGATGCTGCCCAACTGACCCTACACAATTGACAAAATCAAAAACAAATAATACACATGCACAAAATTAAGCATATAAAACGGTGAAACTTTACCCCATCAAACCCTATGTGTGTGTTTGTATATGGATGTATAAATTATTTTCACATAGAGTGTATCTGTAAAAGAACAAAATTAATAACAAGAAAATAGAAAAGCCTATTCTTAGGCAACACATTTTGTTCTCTGAGAGACTTTATCAAGGCAAATGTGCATTTGCCTTCATAAAGTTCCTCAGAGGCTGAAACGTATTGAATAAGAATAGTTTGTTTATATATATATATATATATATATATATATATGACAGGTTACTAAACATAATGTAGATGCAACACAATGGCAAAAATATGAAGCACAAAGTGCCACATACACAGAGATAAATCATCCCCTTTGTATTCCGTTAGTAAGGACGAAGTTCTACTAAGATAACTTCTTCCCAAGAATTGCTGCTTTTTGGAAGAGACACTCGGCAAAATATTTCCTCAATCACTGCAATCTGGGCCTCTTCAAGTCTAGGGTTAACTGTTATTGTTCCTGTATAATCCCATGAACCTCACTTCTTGTCCTTTCTTATGCTAATACAATACCACACAGTAATCATCTACCATGAATGGTTCTTGGGCCTTGTATTGAGTGAACATTAGTATAACAACAAAAAAGAACATTTACCAATTGTTTATGTTGGTAGTTCCCTGTCTTAACCCAAGTATTTTCCTTATTGTTTGACTTGTTAATAATTTTTTTTCTGTCTTATTTTTCTTTTTGAATGTCATAATTACTTTGTTTATATATATATATATATATATATATATATATATATATATATCGAGAGAGAGAGAGAGATATGGGATTAATATGAGTAAAAGTTTTTTGCTTAGCTAATTGATGCTACCTTCAGCATCCTGACTCCAGAGTTTCATGTTTGGACCTGTCTGCCTACTCTTCAGTGGATATCGGCAATTTGCTGCTCATATTTTTTTTGTTTTTGCATGGCTGTTTACATGCATGCAGCCATGTGTCCATCTGTGTGGATGTGTGTGACCATTGCATCCATCTGCATTGATATGTTTACATGTAGGGTGTCATGATCATTTGTCCTTCATTTTTTTTTCTTTTTTCACACTTTACACTTGCTCTTTAGCGTTTTCTCTTTTTTTTCCTTTTTCTTCTTTTATTTCGACTGTTGGGGTTTGTTGCAAGTCATTCCAGTTACTAACCCTGCCACCAATTTTAATTTCTGGATGTTTTGGTTTCTTTCTTTTTTTTGTGAGTGAAGTTGTATTTCATTTTTTACATAGATAAATTAATATTAATGCTTAAATGAGCAATATATATATATATATATATATATATATATACTCTGACACATGCATGCATATATATATATATATATAATTGTTAAAATAGTCTATCAGTATTAAGGGAAATGTTTGCTTATATCATGTTATCGTTTATTTAATGTTTCATTTTTATTCAGTGGTTATTAGTTTATTTGTTTTTACTTTGGTGTTACAGGGGACTAGGCTTGTTTATTTTTTTGTTGTTAATGTGTGTGTATGTATATATTTTTTTTAATTTTTGTGTACATACACACATGTATAGGTGTGATTGCTTATTTATTAATAAATTAAGTTTATATTTGTTTCATTTATTTATTTAAAGTTTATATTATATTTATTTTATTAATATTTATTTGTTTACTTTTAATTAGTGCTGAGATGGCAAAGTATTTATTTATATACCTAGATTTACTCATTATTTCAGTTTTCTTGTTTAAGAGTTTATTTTGGTTTTTAAAACTAATTATTGCTAATTTTTTCCTCTAAGCATGATTTACAATTTTTACTGTTAATACTGTATGGAGGGGGCTGCTCTTTTTATAATTTCCCATTTGATTTTGGTGGGAATATTGTTTTCTTTTTGGTTCCATATGCATTTTCATAGGGTTGTATTGTTTGTGTATTTTTTCTTTCAAAGAAGATTTTGTGGTTATAATATCTTTCTTTACAAGTTTTTTTTTTTCTGTGGCACCTATATAAATTTTTTCATATGTTTAATGTTATTAGTTATGATAGCTTTCTGCATTATGTTATTGGTTAAATATGGACAATTTTCTTTGTTTCTGCAGTTACATTTAATGGTGTTATTTTGCTGTTGTCATTGTTATTGTTTTTTTTGAGTATTTTTTTTTTTTATTATACTTAGTATTTTCTCCATGTTATCCATGCAGCTGTATCTAATTTTGATTGCATTTTTATTGATAATTTGATGTTTTTAGGGAAGTTTTTGTCAATTATTTTGAAGAATATTCCCCCCCCCTTTTTTTTTTTCATTATATTGTTGCACAGAGGTCGGTGAACTAAATTGTATTTCTTTTTTTGAGTTTTTTTGTTTGAATTGTTTTTTGTTTTTGTATTCTAGTTTGTGTGAATATCCACTGTTTCTTAGGGCAGATTCATCTGTTTTTTTTTATTTTTATATTCATTGAATATTTTTTAAGCTACTAGAGTTTGTTGAAATAATTTCACTTAAAGATCTGGGTATTTGCTTGAATACGTTAGGAGGTGGTTAGAATTTTTGTTAATGTATATTGGATTAGATAATATCAAAATACATTGCAGTATTCACTGCAAGGAAAGATCCATGACAGCATTTTAAAATGTGTGTAAAGTATTTATAAAATAATAGTAATAAGTATAAATAAATTGATCTATATTCTTGATTCCAGTGTTGTCAAGCTCTGTGAAACCATTTTAAACATGGCGCATACAATACACACATATTTAAATTTGAAATGTAATGTTTCCAAAAAACATCAGAGTATATCTAACATACACTAGTCTGTAAATATTGGCAACATTTAGTTCTTGACAATGACCAAAACAGTTGAAGATACAGAAGCAAATGCATGAACTTTGGACAGTGTATCTACAGTCTTGATGTGCAACAACTTACTCAAAAATTGGAAAAATACAAAAAAACTAGTGACATTACCAAGTTGAATTTAATACATATTTAAACGAGTTTCTGCTGCTTAAATGTGTGTGTGCGAGATACACTAACACAATATTCATAAAATAAATATTGCAGGATATTTTTTGTATAAATTGGCATTTAGAATCAAGAATAAAACTGTCATATGTGTCTACTCTGAAAATGCTACAAAACCAAAATAAATGGAAATATATATATATATATATATATATATATGTGTGTGTGTGTGTGTGTGTGTGTCTGTGACACTGCATTTTATGTGAATATATAAACAAAACATGATTACATAGACACATACACACATATATATGAATGAATGCACACTTCTAATCATGCTAAGAGAAAGAAAGACATCATCCTTTTTTTCTTCCCACTCAAATACCATGAAAATGATAGCCTGACAATTCTACAAGCCATTCAAACAAGGAGAGGCTTTATTTATCCAAAGAAGTGAGATATTTCCAGATTAACCAAACATTTGTGAACAACTTCCTCTTTGACACCTTCTTACCCACCACCAATAACATTAAAATAGAATCTCTCCATTTTGGCTTCTAAATAAACAAAACCTGGAGGAAATTGGAGGTGGGTGAAAAATATATAGCTCCTAGAACAGAACTTTCCTGTAATACTTTTCATTAATAGTTCATGGGTTCAATCCTTAAGATTGGCACCTGATGCAACAAAACACACCCCCCATCATAATTTGTTCCATATGTGTGTTTTGTCAAGGAAAGCAGGCATCAATTTGTACAAACATTCACAAAATATATTTATTTTTAATTTATTTTGATTAAATGTTATATTTGATGGATACTCATATTTGAGTAGAAGTTCTGTCTTTTAATTAAACAGTATTTTTTATCCAACTACATTTACCAGCCTGAATATTCAAGAAATCTTGTCAGAAAAATATGCATCCTCCAACAGGATTTGAACCTGCATCCCTTATGAGGGAACTGTCATTGGATCTGACATGCCTAACCACTCAACCACATAGTTCTTATGGTCAAACAAAGCCTGAAAAGTGCTTTTGAACACACATTCTCTGCCAATTCTTGAAACATCCATATCTGCTCTGTTTTGAATATTTCTTGAATATGCAGGCCAGTAGATATAGGTGGGTAAAAAATAATCTTTAATTAAAAGACAGATCTTCTACTCAGATATGGTTATCTATAAAAAAAATAATGTTTGAACAGAATAAATTAAAAATAAAAATGTCAGATTTGATCCATTTCCCATATATATATATATATATATATATATATATGTGTGTGTGTGTGTGTGTGTGTGCGTGTATGTATAAAAATAAACATTGAACACTCAGAGGCGGATAGGCTGTTTCATGCTAGGTGCAATCATCAGGCCGCCTGACAATTGCGCCTAGCATGAAACAGCCTGTCACCTCTGAGTGTTGACTTCAATGTTCACTTTTATATTTACATACGCTCTATCTCTGATATTGAGCGCCTTATCCCATAAATATAGCACATCTTAAAACTATATTTCTTCATATATATATATATATA
Organism: Acanthosepion lycidas; assembly: GCA_963932145.1. NCBI lineage: Eukaryota > Metazoa > Mollusca > Cephalopoda > Sepiida > Sepiidae > Acanthosepion > Acanthosepion lycidas. The sequence goes on from OZ010599.1 coordinate 16,524,347, forward strand.
TATATCAGCTGCTCTTGTTTTCCAAGCATAACTAATCCCTATTGCAGACACTCGCTCAGGCACATTTATGTTTGTTATCCACCTGCAGTTTATACTGCAATGCTGAGCAGACCTTAGTTACAGTTTCTGGGAGAGAGTGCATAATATTTAATTATCAGCAGTTTAAACAATGCCATTATGCTCAAACACTCCATTATAGAGCCACATGGTTGAGTGATTAGGATATTCATTTTCCATGATCAGTTTCTCAGGAATATCACTTCTTGATGTTATCAGTCTGGGGAGGGGCTTCCAGTATGTGGCAACTTTGAAAAGTGCCTGAAAACAAAGCCACAGGCCAACTCAAACCTTGTGAAGGAATTATATAGATGGAACCCTTCAGAAGTGATCAATAGTTGTACTAGTATGAAGCCACAAGTCATATTCTTTAGATATACAGGAGGCTATATAATCACAAGTATGTATGTATGTATATATATATATATATATATATATATATATATATATATATATATATTAATGCATTTCATTAAATAATATAGACAAGTTTTGTCTATTTATTTGAGTAAGTTCCTTTCGTGTTGTCGGACAAGCTTAATAACATTATCATTGAAAGACGAAAGGAAATCACCATATTGATACATGTTTAAATCCGATCTAAGCTTTCGGCTTACATAAGCCATTATCAAAGATGACAATTACATTACAATATATTAAACAATACACGGACAAAACAATGATAGTCTGTTTTTGTTGCATGTAAATATATATATATATATATATATATATATATATGTGTGTGTGTGTGAATATCTTTTTAATTTATATTATGTGCATATGGATATATATATATATATATATATATAAAATATTTTTCAAATGAATATTCTATCAAGGAAGTCAATATGTAGATAGATACAAATATATTTTTGTATTTTTTGTACATGTGGTAATATTCATATAATTGCATATGTAGATATGCCATGATATTTGCATGTATTTTTGTATTGTTTTTATAATTACTTAGAAGTGCATATTTGTATTTATTTGAATTTAATTTTTGTAGTTGACGGTATATAAGTTGTGTTTATGTGTTTTCGTACATTTGTTTATGTGTATATATTATTTTACATTTTTCCTCATTTATTTATACTTAGTTTTAATTTTATTTTCCATACAATTTTTTTTAAACAAACCCCATAAATAATATGGACTGCTCCACTATTACTATAGACCTGTATATATATCAAAATTAAAATTATGTAACAGTCAGTTTTCAATCAGTGTTTGAAGATTGCATTGTGTATTCCAGATTTTTTTCTACTGATGAGGAAAAAAATGTATTTTTTTTTAAGCATTTAACCCCAAGCAAGGTAGGAATGGCACTAGCATGCAATGAATTACAGAGAGTGAAAGTAAAAGAAAAGAAGAGTGTTTGAGGAAAGGATAACGAGAAGGACAAGAATCAAGATCAAGGCATCAGAAGATGTCAATTGACATTACATTTAAATTTTTGAAGATTATAGTTACCAGGGAAGCAAGCAAGAGGGAGGGAGTTCCACTGTCAGGAAGTGCAAGAGAAGAAAGAGTAGAAGAGGTAGTTACATTTAACCGTCTTGAAAGTAAATGAGTGAGACCAAGATGCCAACCTACTAGCACACTTGAATTCAAGCAGTTGGGGCACCAGTGAAAATAGCTTGTCAGAGTAGATACCATGAAAATATTTGTAGAAAAGACAGAGGGAAGCCATATCACGTCTTTGAGAAAGTGACTGGAGTTGAGATGCCAGGTCAGGACCTATCCCATTGTATATGCATGTTTGGATTTATTATTAATGATATATATATCAAGTATGTGATGCAGTTCAATTTACATTACATGAATCATTCAATATCTGTTTTTTGTATGAATGATTCATACAATATATATTATATATATATTACATAATTATTTATTTAAAAATATGATTCCAACACGCTACATAAGAAGTCTCATGTTTCAAAAACACGAGCCAAAAACTTCAATATAATTATTAGAATTAAATTGAGTTAAAGTGAGCTGTTTCATCTTCAAGCGAAATTTTTTTGGAATAACTTGTTTCTGAAATTTACGTGTTTTATATCGGAATCTAAAATTCCCATGGTGACAGCCATCGTGGATATTTGAAATAGGTAGGGGTGTAGTCTGCTAATGATATGTATCAACATAGAGTTACTTTCATAGATGTTAAGTCAGGGTAAGGTGGGGGTGTCTAAATTTAAAGCGGAAGATGTTTTCAATCAGTCAGGTTAACTTGTCTATGAAGATTAATTTATTTTTTTGTTTTATTTCTTTATGAAAGGGTTTTGTGTATATAAAAACATTTGTTATTTGATGACTTCATATTTTTTGTGTTAAAACTTTTTGTTGGGTCCATGGATTATAAAAGTTAATTTATTGTATGTTAGTTTTTAAGCTAAATTGTTCAATGTGTGAATTTGATGATGTCGACAAAAAACCGTTAACTCATGTCTATTGTTTAATAGATTCTTATTATTTAGAAACTTGATAATGTGCAGTTTCTCATGGAGGCATAAATGGCATGGGTCATCCCAAGTTTTACAAGTTCTAGTCCTGTTTATAATTTTCCATTTTACCTTAGGTGTCCTATTTATTTCCTTCAGATGCCAAAAATATTTAGATAGAGAAGTCTGATTTCTTTTATTTATATTGTTGAAAGAGCACTTATGCTGCCTCCATCTAGCTTTAAAATCATTCTTTGTGGACCCAATGTATATCATATCAGTATTAGCACTCTCAGTGGATGAGATAGTACATTGGTATACCACAGATTTGATGCAGCATTTATTTTCTAATGGGCAATCTTCTGGGTTTCTACAATTATACATTTTTTCACTGTTGTTGTCAGACTTAAGCGTAGGGTTTTTATTAATACTATTCAGGCATGGGGGTTTGTTCAGGATTTTATTATTATGTTTTTTTTTATACTTTCTAGGTTTTCGGTGCAGCTGTAATTCAATTTTAGGGTGTTCTTATTAAATATATTACTAAGCCTACTGTTTGTGGGGAAGTGTTTATCAATTAGGGCTAAGAATTTATGTCCTAGTTTAATACTAACCATTTGGTTGAACAGAGGGGTATACCAAATGATTTCTTTTCCTGTTTTTTTTCCTCTGGCTAGTGTAATTGTTTCTATAGTTAATGTTTGCATTTTTGTAACCACTATTTTTTAGGGCAACGTTATAGAAGCTATCGTATTGTTGGAATATTTCTTTGTTGGCGGAGTTAATGCTAATTCTATTTTCTATTGCTGATGGTATATGTTTAATTATGGATGGAGGGTGGTTTGACTTCGGATGTATATATAAGGGGTTAGTATTTGGTTTTCTATAGGGTTGGTATGTATTGCTTGATAAATCTAGAGTTACATCGAGGAAGTTTACCCTTTTCAATTTGGTACATACCGTTATCTTTAAGTTTAGATTTTTAAATTCACTAAAAATGATTTTTCTGATTTTCTCTATTTTAAAACTAGTAGAATTCCTCACCACCATGAGCCCGTCATCTCTATACAGTCCGATGTCCTTAATATCGATTTCGCGGTGCGCGGTTAAATTGTACAGCAATAAAAGACCAACAAGGTCAGAAGACTCTGCAGAGTCTAATGATCCCATAGTAATGTCAAATAGGTCGTTATTGTTTTTTATCCATTGTTCCCCATTATGACAGCAGCAAAGTTCAGGGCCGTCGTAAATAGATCCTTCGAAATTGATGGTCGTAATCCACGATATCGAATTGTAACGTATTGACAATAAACCGAACTGCAACCTGATACAATTCGATATATATATATATATTATATAATATATATTATATAATATATATATATATATTATATAATATATATATATATAATATATATATATATAATATAATATATATATATATAATATATATATATATATATATATATATATATATTATATAATATATATATATATAATATATATATATATATATATATATATATATATAGTTCCATTAGTGATCATGGCTTCAAAAATAAAATCCCACTAGAAAAGAACAGGATTTCAAGAAGTCAAGGAAATCCAAGAGAATGCACTGAGGCAGCTGCTTACTATCACCAAAAAGTTCCAGGAATGTTTCCATCAATGGAAACAACACTGGATAAAGTGTATGACTTTAGTAAGGGACTATGTCGAAGGTGATTCAATGCTAAATTGATATGCGTTGTTTTATTTTTTTTATAGCAACAGTCCTAATACTTATGATCGGTCTTCGTGTGTGTGTGTGTGCGTGCATATATGTTGATAGGTTTTTATTGGCAATAGGAACACAGTCTCCCAAAGAAGAGAATTGATATACCATAATGTTGTATACTGATTCTCTTGTCCTTTAGAAGGACATTATCATATTCAAAAGCAAGAGAAAATCACTCAAAAATTGATAAAACAAATCTGTTTAGTCCTCAATAAAACCTACTTAAATGAAAATTTGCAACAAAATGCATACACTCATACTGGCAAAAATCATCAGTAATTTCCTTTAATTTGCACATAAAAGTCAACCTGGTATTTCAAGAATCAGGAATGATGGCACCAAGACTACTGTTGGGAAAAGGTACTTTAGTAATAACACAACACGGCATTAAGAAATCATTCTTACAAGTTAAACTAATAAATTAAGAAGCTTTGGAAAACGAAAATAAAAGATGAAAAAAATGAATAATAACTACAATGAGATAAGAAAAAGCAAAAAAGATGGATAGAAAAGAAAAAAGGGCTGAAGAGAAAAAGACAAAAAAAAGACACAAAGACAAAAAAAAAAGACAGAAATAAAAAAAAACAGAAATAAAAAGACAAAAATGAAAAGAAAAAAGACAGAAGTGAAAAAAAAAGGCAAATGAAAAAAAAATAAAAAGTAGACAGAAATGAAAAAAAAAAAAGAAATAAAAAGACAGAAATGAGAAGAAAAAAAAAAAAAGACAGAAATGAGAAGAAAAAAAAAAAAAGACAGAAATGAGAAGAAAAAAAAAAAAAGACAGAAATGAGAAGAAAAAAAAAAAAGACAGAAATGAGAAGAAAAAAAAAAAAAGACAGAAATGAGAAGAAAAAAAAAAAAAGACAGAAATGAGAAGAAAAAAAAAAAAAGACAGAAATGAGAAGAAAAAAAAAAAGACAGAAATGAGAAGAAAAAAAAAAAAGACAGAAATGAGAAGAAAAAAAAAAAGACAGAAATGAGAAGAAAAAAAAAAAAAGACAGAAATGAGGAGAAAAAAAAAAAAGACAGAAATGAGGAGAAAAAAAAAAAAGACAGAAATGAGAAGAAAAAAAAAAAAGACAAATGAGAAGAAAAAAAAAAGACAGAAATGAGAAGAAAAAAAAAAAAAGACAAATGAGAAGAAAAAAAAAAAAAGACAAATGAGAAGAAAAAAAAAAAAAGACAAATGAGAAGAAAAAAAAAAAAAGACAAATGAGAAGAAAAAAAAAAAGACAAATGAAAAAAAAAAAAGACAAATGAAAAAAAAAAAAGACAAATGAAAAAAAAAAAAAAGACAAATGAAAAAAAAAAAAAAAAGACAAATGAAAAAAAAAAAGACAAAAAAAAAAAAAGACAAAAAAAAAAAAAGACAAATGAAAAAAAAAAAAGACAAATGAAAAAAAAAAAAGACAGAAATGAAAAAAAAAGACAGAAATGAAAAAAAAAGACAGAAATGAAAAAAAAAGACAGAAATGAAAAAAAAAAGACAGAAATGAAAAAAAAAAGACAGAAATGAAAAAAAAAAGACAGAAATGAAAAAAAAAAGACAGAAATGAAAAAAAAAGACAGAAATGAAAAAAAAAAAAGACAAAAAAAAAAAAGACAACAAAAAAAAGACAAAAAAAAAAAAAGACAGAAATGAAAAAAAAAAGACCAAAGAGGCAAAAGACAAAAGACAAAAAAAGACAAAAGACAAAAAAAGACAAAAGACAAAAAAAGACAAAAGACAAAAAAAGACAAAAGACAAAAAAAGACAAAAGACAAAAAAAGACAAAAGACAAAAAAAGACAAAAGACAAAAAAAGACAAAAGACAAAAAAAGACAAAAGACAAAAAAAGACAAAAAAAAGACAAAAAAAGACAAAAAAAAGACAAAAAAAGACAAAAAAAAGACAAAAAAAGACAAAAAAAAAGACAAAAAAAGACAAAAAAAGACAAAAAAAGACAAAAGACAAAAAAAGACAAAAAAAGACAAAAGGCAGAAAAGAGAAAAAGATGAAAAAGGAAAAAGATAAAGAAAAAAATTATCCCTCAAAAAATAAAAAAACAGAGAGGGAAAAGCAAAGACAAACAAACAAAAAACATTCAATTTCCAAAATGTTGTGAATTTATTAAAAATTTCTGCAAATATTTCATTTATATAGGAAATGATTCTGAGCTCAACTGTCCAAAATTTGACCAAATGACCAAACATCAGATTTTCTTTTACAAATCTCTTCTTGGTTGAACTAAAAACTTTTCAGAACCCCCTTGCAGAGAAATAGAAATAAAATCTCCATTCTAGTGAAGATAAAAAAACAGACTAAGTTTTACATAAAAGAAACTTCTGTAGGAATATCTGAAAAACACCCCAAGTCAAAAGACACAAAAAGGTCACCCCCTAATTCCATTACAGATCGTTTAAACATCAGACTATTCAGTTGAAGATGTAGACAACTGACAGATTTAAGCTTCAAAGATTCTACCATCAACCCATAACTGAATGGATAAATATTATTCTTCTATGTGCCACATCTCTTCAGGAGATCATGGCTCTCCAAAACTTGCTATTCCTTGTGAACCTTTAGTAGTTATTCCCCCTTTTCTAAGGTTCCCACATCCTATTCCACTATTCATTCCCACAAGCTAGTCAGGTAGGTGGCTCACTGCCTTCACCTATCTCTCTTGCCCTCAATATGACCTATGAGTGTTAAGTTTTCCAAGCATTCTTTCCTCATTATGGGTCCAAGGAATTTCAGCTGTCTCCTAATTCTGAGTATAAGTGTTCTTTTTGTTGCCATTTTCTTGAAAAGTTTGTTGTTGCTTACTCACTCTATCCATGGAATTTTCAGTATCCTTCTGTAGATCCACATTTTGGTTGTCTCAAGAGAAAATGAAAACAAAAATGACACTTATAATTAACATCAAAAAGAGAGAGTTGAATATTTTAGGGCACATAAGGAAAGAAAGCTTGGAAATTTTGATACTCAAAGGACAGACTGATAGCAAGAGGTACAGAGGAAAGCAATGCAAAACCTAACGAGTTTGTGTAAATGGTTGGCAGAAAAGGCATTAGGAGAGATAGCAAAAAGACAAAATTTACTAAGAGCTACAAAGGACAGCAAATTGTGGAGAGCAATGAATGCACATGTCCTGAAGGGACACAGCACATAGAAGAATTAATTATTCAAATTAGTTATTATAATTGATGTAATGGAATAACCATTCACCCACATGAATGATTACACTATAGGTAGTAAGTACCTATAAAGTCAACAGTCTACGAGAGACTCAAGAAGAGTGAGAGCAAGCACATTCGACCTTCCAATTCGTGGCACTCACTACTAGATTGACCTGTGTGTATAATTGTACTGTATTTCATATTGTACTGATTTGTGTACAATAAACCTTTCTTCTATTATCCACATGATGTTAAGTATTTATTCCCTTAGAACAGAATATAACAATAATAAAAATTTAAAGGAAGTCTTACTATTAAGTCTTATAAAAGAAGTACTGATTATCATATGTGTCATGACTAATCATAAAAATCTATATTATATAATCAAAGAATAAATGGAGGATAAACAGGCAATTGGCTATAAATCAAATAGCCAATACTATTAGAATATCTTGTAAGAAAGTTGAAAATATTCTGTACAATGAAATTGTCATGACAAAGGTTTCTGCTCAATGGGTTCCATGTCTACTGACAACTGATCAAATCATACCAGGTTTATCACATCTTGGAAAAATCTGACATTGTTTGGGCAGATCCAACAGGTTTCCTGAAACATTTCCTAACTCAGGATGAGTATTGAGTTCATCAGAGGAAAAAAGACAACCCATGCTGTGGAAATGCACCTTCTCCAAAGACCACCAAGGTCATTTAATCTGCAGGGAAAGTGATAGCATCAGTTTTTTGGTATGCAAAAATCATTGGGTTTAGTGACAATCTTTAAAAGGGCTAGATCATCAATGGAAAGTACCATTCCAACTTCTTGAGGCAGTTATGAAGGGCTATCAAGTCCAAATGGCCAGGAAAACTGAAGGAAGAAGTCTTGTTTCATCAGGACAATGATCCAGCATACAAGCCCTTGACTTCAATGGCTGCTGTATGTCACTGTGATCTTGAACTGATTGATCCCACTCCCTATTCTCCTGATTTGACTACCATCTGACTATCATCTGTTCCCCAACACAAAAAAACACTTGGCTGTGAATCAGTATCACAGTGAGGATGACGTCATATCTGCAGTTGTTGACTTTTTTGACCAGCAGGATGAAAGCTTCTTCACCAATGGGATCCAAAGCACTGCAACACTAATGGAAGAAGTGTGTAGGCTGAAAGGGGGCCTGTTGAAAAAATAAACTTCACTTGGTCACATTTCATGAAAGTATTTTGGTCAGTCTATGAACTTTTCAACCAGCCCTCATAAACGTACCCAGTAATATATTTTATGGTGTTAACAAATCTATCATATTTTTCTGTTTGATATCGCTTTATCATAATTCTATATATTATTAAACTATGAAAATAAAAAATATTATCATACATTAAGAATGAAGAGAAAAACAGATATTGCTGACATATGAAATACCTTTTGTAAACAATTGTTATCAACATCTGCCTACTTTGTATTTTATTATCTATTGCGTTAACTGTATGTATTTATAACCTTTCTGTTTCAAATAAGAGAGTTTTTCAACTGAGTAAAAATTTCAGAAACCATGTACTTGTATGACCCTACTCCATTTTTACCTTTAATTTTTCTCATATTATGCACAAGAAAATACAGTATAAGTATACCTCTCAGTCACTACTCTATTGCTATTTCCATGGCAAATATTCAAACAGGCTACATTCTTTGGCTCCACCAATTCAGGCCTTTAAGGCTCGGACACAGGATCAAATCATCCTCATCCACTTCAATTTCCATTGATAAAAATTAAGTGGCCTAATAGATAGGTCACTTTCTTGCCTATCCCTAGAGGTTCAAATAGTTAGAATATATTACAAATATCTTGGGTAGCTTGTAAATTGAGTGTGACATGTAAGAGCAGAGGGGAAGAAAGAAAAAAAAAAGAGGAAGCAGTTGCATGAACTAAAATTTTTCAAGAAACTGTTTAGATTAACACCATGAAACCAGAAGTAGGAATTTCATTCTGAAAAACCATACCCATAAAAATGTCAACACTAAGTTAACCCATAAAAAAATATCAATTTATATCCATCATGTCTTCACTGTTTATATCTTTATAGTAGCTAAGTGAATGACAATTTAGAGAAAAAGTTTTTAGTGATGTATTTCATTCCAAGAATGTAGCCAATCATGGCTCTCCTTTGAAGCTCTTAGTAAATATAGTCTTTTTGCTAACTCTCCTAAACCTTTCTCCACCATTCATTCACTCAAGCACATTCTTCTTCTACATAGCATCTCTCTTCAAGACATTAGCGATCATGGCTCTTCACAATTTCCTGTCTTTGTAGCTCTTAGTAAATCTGGTCTTTCTGCTAACTCTCCTAAACCTTTCTCCACCATTCATTCACTCAAGCACATTCTTCTTCTACATACCATCTCCCTTCAAGACATTAGCGATCGTGGCTCTTCACAATTTCCTGTCTTTGTAGCTCTTAGTAAATCTGGTCTTTCTGCTAACTCTCCTAAACCTTTCTCCACCATTGATTCACTCAAGCTAATACTGGTTATAATGATTGTTTCAGTCTGTCAATGAGGCACTTTGCCTTGAACAACTACTGAAACTGAAGTTCGTCCCATATACATAATTCATTGCTAAAGATATGGTCACTTCTTTGTACCACTTTAAGAAACTTAAAAATTAGGATAAAATTGATATTTAAAAGTTAAGTGATCTTTTCATATTAATGATCTATTTTTAATATTATTTTAATATTTTTAATATTGAACACTATATATATATAAATATCTTCTGTTTCTTAAATCTTATATATATATATATATATATATATATATATATATATATATATATATATATATATATATAGTTTTTTAGGCAGCAAATGTTCTTAGATATATATCATTACTATAAATGTTATTATTAGTGGTACACATATCCAAGTTGCTATCCTCATTTTATTTTATTTCTTAAACAGTGAAATTAATAGCAACCAACATAGACTGAGAATTCTTAAGAAAGATTGTGCTTCTGAAAAGAATCAAATTTGTATCACCTTTTCCATCAGGGAAACCATGTCTATAGCTGAAACGTGCCTTTACCAATTCAGCTAAGGAAGCCACATTGATAGAGCAAGGTTTCAATTACTTATTTAAGAAATGCAGTTGGGACTTCTATGAATCTATATCTGCTAGCTTCAGAAAAGTCATTTTTTAATGTATTCTTTATCTGATGGAAAAGGGGACACAGGTTCAATTCTTGTCAGAAACACAATCTTTAGTAGGCTAGTTGTTATTAATTTCCCTATTTAAGAAAAAAAAAAAACAGGGATAGAAACTCAAATATACAAATATGAATGTAATTATTATTTATTTTAAAAGACATAAGTCTGGAGCCAAAAGGAAATTCCATTTCTCAATGGCTAAAAACGATAACTGAATTCTGAATAAGTACTTCAAATAACAGTTATGGGTAAAAAGAAATCCACCTCTCTGATTGGCTAAAAAACACCAATAGTCAAAAGAAAAATGTAAACAAATCCCTAAAAAGGATTGAATAAAAAGAATCTCATTTGCATAGGCAAAAATATTGTTTACAATCCTTGCAATCATGTGAAAGCTATACCAGAATGCCAATTGAGAAATGATTGCTTTTGGCTGGGCCCATGGGAGAGAAAGTTTGATGTCATGAAATCCTGAAACTTTCTATGACTCCAGATTAGAAATCACTGAGGAAGAATTCTGTTGCAAATAATCTGCATATAAAACATTTATTTTAAATAATAGGTTTTGAGGTAACCATTGTTTACATTTTAAAAAATTTTTATGGTCATGTATGATGGCTCTCCTTTCCCAAGGTCATGCTTATGTTTATGATCATAAAAATTTTTAAAAAATTAAAAAAAAAAACTTAACTCCAGACCTTTTATTATATATATATATATATATATATATATATATATATATATATATATATATATATTATATATATAGATAGATAGATAGATAGATATTATTTAAATAAATAAATAATTTAAATAAACAGTATTAATAACATTTACTGGCCTGAATGTCCAAGAAATCTTCATAGAAAATATTTGTCCTTCAACAGGAATTGAACCTGTATCCTATACGGAAATGTCATATAGCCTGACATGCCTTAACCGATTGAGCCACAGAAGATCGTTCAGTTAGCATGGTCAATTTTACTGCTTTTAAACTACAATCTTCCATGAATCTCTCATGTACATTTATATCTGCTCAAAGCATATCCAAATGTAAACAAATGATATCACACATTATGAAATGGACAAAGTCCGACAATTATTTTAAACATAAAAATGTCTTAAAATAATTGTCGGACTTTGTCCATTTCATAATATATAAATAAAATTTAATACACACTAAAATCACCTCATATGGGATTTGTAGATCAGTTTTAACAGATTTGCTACCTTTACTACATTTTGTGTTTTTAGGCAGCAATCCTTAATTTATGCATGTTTCATTAAAGATGACAGAGAAGGAACTGCGATTAAGCTTTTTATTTCATTTTTCTTGAGTTCGAACAAGTGTTTTCTTTTCGGGACACAGAAAAACCTCGCATAGCAAATTTGAAAGTCTATTAAAACAAATTGGTTCCTGAGGAAAAAAATTGGAAAAAAAAGAAAGAACTAGAAACATCTGAACAGGGCAAAATAAATCATCCAGTACCTTAAGTTTTTAATCCAAAGAAAAAACCCCAAGCGAGTAATAAAGCTAAGACGTAGAGTGCTCAATATACTAAGTAGAGCAGGGAGATATATATATTATAAATGAAATAAATCCTAAACAGCCAGGAACAACCCTGGCTGTTTAGGATTCACACACACGTGTGTGTGTGTGTGTGTGTGTATATATATATATATATATATATATATATATATATATTAAATAGCACAGGTAATCAATCCATTGGTATATAATCCAGGTTGATCCAAGTAACATCAATTATTAAAACTGATCCAGAGAGCTTGATGTATTTATTATAATAGAGCATATAGATTTTTTTTTTTTTTTACAGCAAAAAAATATGGTAACTTTTTGTTTTTTGCTGTAAATTATATATATATATATATATATATATATATATATATATTATATATATATATATATATATATATATATTATATATATATATATATATATATATATTCTGCTAATAACTACATATCAGGCTATGGACTTTCTGATTTCTCCTCTGTGTGTATATATGCACGCATATGCATACACACTTCAAAAATGGTTTACTCATCAATATCTTTTGAGAAGTAGGTTATCAACCTTGGTGTAACTATCTTAAAGTTCCTGCGGAGCTAAGCACCTCCAGGCAATGGATTTGGGGCACTAACAGATGTCAGACATATGTCTGCCAGTTCTTAGACTATCTTGTAAACTTTGAACTTAACGACCAGACATGCTTGGACGATAAGCTGCTCTCTAACCTTTATGTGCAAAATATGCCAGGGCTGCAAATTTACAACAATCCCCACCCATTAGAAAAACAAACACGATGAGAGGGTGCTGAAAAGTTCTTCACTCAACCAAGAAACATTTTCCCATCCTAAAAAATTCTGTCATTTGATCAAATTTTGGAAGTGGTTCAGGGTAAGTTTCTAATGTTCTCTCTTTTTGTGTGTGTGTGGGGGGGGTGTCTTTATTATATGCATGGGTGAGTGTGTTTATATATGTGTATAGTTACTCAAATCCCAAATAATTAGCAAGTTTCAAATCCTGCAGTGAAAAAATATGACCGTTTTATCCCCTCTTCTTTGATGCAACTATACATGTGCACAATGTAAATATTACTTCAGTCTGATGAAGTCCTAATGGAAAAATTATCATATGTAAACTTTTTCTACCTCGTCATACCTTGTCATAGTTTTCCTTAAACTTGTACATTATTATACATTGTATCTTACAGATGAAGAAAAGATCTGAGGCAACAGAAAACTGATTCTACAGAAGGATGATAAGAATGCCATAAACTGAACATGTGAGCAACAACAAAGTTTTAGAAAAAATGGAAACAAAAAAAAAGACATTTATACTTAACATCAGGAAGAGACAGTTCAAATTTCTAGGATATATAATGAGGAAAGACAGCTTAGAAAATTTGACACTCACAGGACAGATTGAAGAAAACAACGCATAACCTAACGAGCTTGTGTAAACATTTGGCAGAACAGGCATTAAGAGAGATAAAAAAAATTATTAAGAACTAAAAAGGACTGGTAATTGTGGAGAGCCATGATTGTCTATATCCTGATAGAACATGACACATAGAAAAAAAATGTCAAGATGTATAGAAGATGCAGACTTTCCAATAAAGATTGTTTGCTGCAATGAGGCTACATTTAAATTAAATATCTCAGCTAAAACCATTGCAATTACTGGGGACTTGAGAATACGCATATTATAGAGGAAGATCATAGAAGAAGAATATCAAATTTGCTGATGAAGATTTTTTTTTTTTATATTTGAAATGGTTGATAGAACAGTATTGTGGATACATTAGAAATTTCCTTAAAGAATGAATATAAAAATAATTACATAAAATTAACAATAATATATTTTATTGTCTGAGCAAATGAATAAAAAAGGACACAAGAGATGAATGGTGTATATACAGAGTAGTTTTTTTTTTTTTGGTACATACATGCGCGAGAGGTTTGTATGAAAGATTGTCAGAGACTTACATTTTGAGAAAAGTTCTTTATCTCTTGGTTTGGTAGAATGATTAGATATGCCTGTGTGTAGCCAAGTAAACTTAGGCCATTTGTGTGCTGTTTACAATTCTGTGTTATGTTCAAATGAGATGTGAGGTTTATTGAGGACTGAAAAGTTAAGAGAGGAACATGACATGTCTTATCTCTAAGACATCAGTAAGAGAGAAGAAAAATGAGAATGAGACTTCTACACACTTTTCTTTTACTTTAAACATTATTTTTAGTATTAGGTTGGTGCAAAAATAATGACGTAATAATGTCGTTTTTTGACATTAAAAATACGTGATAATGTTGTTTTTTGACGTATTTTTAACGTCAAAAAACGACATTATCACGTCATTATTTTTGCACCAACCTAATAGATACCCCTATTTGAGTAGATGCTTTGTTTGCTTCAAAACAGTATTACATTTATAATAAGTTTCTCAAATGCGCTGGCTGGCATTTTCTTTAATAAGGTTCTTGAATGTGCAAGACACAGAGTGGTTTGGTGATGCCCGGGGTCAACTTCTCGATTGTATGCCCCTAAGACTCAAGTAGGTGGTCCTATAGGGCCTAGTACTGAGAAGATATTTAAATATGTAAAAATAGAAACATGAAAAACATTTTATTCAAATTAAATATAAACTAAATTTTTATTTCATTCTTTGATTGGATGCCCTTCAATATGGGGTTATCACACCCTCTGCTGCACACTATTAGCAGGCCAGTAGACAAAATATAATACTGTTTAAAATAAATGAAGTGTCGACTCAAATATGGGTATCCACTAAAAATAACATTTAAAATAATAAAAATATGTTGGACTATAAATTAAAAATCCATTAATTCTTTAGAAACAGTTTTCTTCATATACTGCCCTTGCAATGGTACACCCTAGTGCAAATTAATTGAAACAACTGCTTTAGTTTGTTTTCTTTCACCATATGGTCAGTTTTAGACCCACTAGAATGACAGGGTGTAATCGATTTCTATTTTTTCCTCAGATAAGGTCATTTGCAGTGGCATGCAGTAATATGAATCTATTTTCAGGGTGTATGATAAAATTTGTTTGACCATGAAAAATATTGTGTCATCCTTGATTGCATCAGATTTTTATCATGCCCAGACACTATTGTCTCGACTGTCAATTAGTTGTCCTATGGCCATTGTCTGTGATGGGCATTAATCCAAAGAAGCATACAAAAATTGTAAACTGGCAAGCTTTACCTGTGAGCAGATCAAAGTACTATAGACTTGCCTAGAAACTCTGCTGATTTAAATCCAACCGAGAATCTGTGGTCAATCTGCAAGGAACGACTTTGGGGAATGGACATACAAAGTACTAACATGTGTATTGGGCTATGTTTCACTGGGGGGGGAAAAAAAAAAGTAAATAATAACGGAATTATTCATTTTGTATCAATTAATTTGCACAAGGGTGTAAGTGATCATGGCCCTCTGCATCTTCCTGTATAATTAATTTGCCCAAGAGTATAAGTGATCATGGCCCTCTACATCTTCCTGTATAATTAATTTGCACAAGGGTGTAAGTGATCATGGCCCTCTACATCTTCCTGTATAATTAATTTGCACAAGGGTGTATCTACATAGAAGTCATTAGCAGAAGTTCTTTGGCTTTAAAGTGTGGCAATTCCACGTATTAAAGTTTTTAGATAAAAAAATAAATAATAAAAAAAACAGTCGCCATGGTCACTATTAAATTTAAAGAAGTTTCTTTAATCAACTAAATTCACGGTTTACTGTTGATTTTGAATATTTTTTTATTCTGAGCTGCTTTTTTAGCACATTTTAGCCACTTTGCCCTGAAGTTTTGCCTTACTATCTGTAGGATTAAGGATGTCATGCTTTCATCAGTGATTATGTATGAGCTTCCCTCCCCCATACATATCACATCCTATATGTGTCCTTACACATTCTTACAAATTATATCTTCTCTACAACCGCTGTATGTTCCAAGTTATCAAAAAAAATGACCCAATGTGACATACTAGAAGAGAAGCTCACACCTACTTAAATATATATCTTAGTATTTTTTTTATCATATTTTGGCCACTGTACCATCCAGGCTTTCCTTGGGTGTGTGTAGTATTTGGAATGTCAAGTCTTCATCTGAGGGCTTGTAAACACTTCCTTGGTCATACATATGTCTAGTCCTTCACATTCTGATAACTGTATTTTCTAGAATAAAATTAATTTAGATTATGTCTGTGCGGAAAGTATCCATCAATTTTTAATATCTGGAAAATTGGTTGTATGGCCTTGATATAACTTGAAAGCCAAGCAAAAGGAATCTTTGTTTTCATGAACAGATACTCTCCTATAGGGTTATTCAGTTGGCAATGACATACCACTTAGTGAGCCTTTATACAGTGCGACTTGCATTTCCAGTTAATAAGCATAGAGTTTTGCTTGAAATTTAACATTCATTCATAGAAATCATAATGAAGCTTTTCTGGGGATGACCCAGTGACTGAAGCCCAGATAAAAAGTAATCCATATTTGGTATGGCCTTCAACATGTAGAATATTATACATGCAGTAATAAAAGGAAATTTAGTAATTGTTGTAACCTAGAAAAGGTTACTGAATGACAAATAACCAAAATGAAGGTTGGAAATGAAATGGCAAACTTTATAACATCAACAAAATACAATACTCGCCAGTGGCATGTAGTAGGTAAACCACTGCTAGTGGTGGACTACTTAGGCAGTATATTACCCCAAATTACAATAGTGTCCAACATATTTATGAGGATTGGTATATACCCATTAATGTTCATAGGTACAGTATATAACAATTAGCTTTTCTTCTATGATGTAATACTATTTCAAATATGAAGTGTTCACTTAATAATGTTTCAGATGAATATATACCTATATATAATTGTTGTAACCTAGAAAGAGTTACTGAATGAGGAATAACCAAAACGGAGGTTGGAAATGAAATGGTAATGTTTAGAACATCAACAAAATACAATACTCGTCAGTAGTGTGAAGTAGGTAAACCACTGCTAGTGGTGGACTACTTAGACACCATATTACCCCCACTTACAATAGTGTCCAATGTATTTATGAGAATTGACACATACCCATTAGTGTTCATAGGTATGGTAGATAACAGTAATTAACATTGTAAGAATTAGAAGAAACTGTTCAGAAAGCATCCTGTCATTTTTCATATCCTGAAGACATGTTCTTCACATCTTGTGAAAGTTTCTTCAAAAACCATATTTTCATCCTTCATGAAACATCTTTTATCATTTTTTTTATTTTCTGTAGAGAAAACATCTTTTCATATCTTTTTTTTTTTTTTTAAATTTGGAAAAAACATCTTTTTTATTTACCATACTTTTAGACCAAATGACTTCTGCTAATGACTTCTAGACAGCATTGCTAGGGCCATATATAAAGAAATGGGTTCTGAAGAATTAATGAATTTTTAATTTATAGTTTGATATTTTTATTACTTTCAATCTTATTTTTTAATGGATACCCGTGTTCGAATAGATGTTCCATTTATATTAAACGGTACTATACTATGTCTACTACTCTGCATCTTTTTCTTTATTTTGGAAAAACATATTTACACATCTTTTCTTATTCTGGAAAGATATCTTAAAAGATCTTGTGAAGGTTTTTTAAAGAAAAACATTGTGTCACCAAAACTAAAGTCCAGATTTGGCTTCCTTCAATCTCTGCCTTTTCACAAAGCCAAAACTTCAATGACGGAGAAAATTTCAAATGATAAATGAGATTAAAGAGAATACAACAATGCAGTTGATGGCCATCTTCGAAGAGTGCTTGGCAAACTTTTGAAAAGTGGAAGGTATACTGTGATAAGTAAGATTCCAAGAGAAGGATTAAATTACCATTGTTCTGTTGGTTACATTTTCATTATTATTAAATGGACAGATAATTTATGAACATACCTAATCATATGAAAAGCTAGTGAATAAAAGATGAAAGCAATATGAAAACAGGTGAGACTAAAATATTATTGATTCATTCTACAGCTTATCAACCCTTTTTAAAGCCAGAAAATATTTTTACATTGGAAGAATTATTTTTTTGTTGTGTTTTTTTGTTTTAGATAAGAATGGTTAAATTTTGGATTCATTTAGTAAACTAATTTTTCTGATATCTGTCAAAAAAAAACTTCCATTCGTAAAGTGGGGGTGTTTGAATACTGCAAAAAAATTTTTTTCAATCTTCTATGTGACATGCACCTTTAGAATGTGGATGCTCATCGCTCTCCAGTTTCCTGTCCTTTGTAGCTCTTAATAAAGTTTTATTTGTTTAGGGTGTGCAAAAATATCCCATAATACTGTCGGAGTTAGCTCCTCCTTAATTCCCAAATTGTCACTAGGAGTCATTCTCCCTATAC
Organism: Acanthosepion lycidas; assembly: GCA_963932145.1. Classification (NCBI taxonomy): domain Eukaryota; kingdom Metazoa; phylum Mollusca; class Cephalopoda; order Sepiida; family Sepiidae; genus Acanthosepion; species Acanthosepion lycidas. The sequence goes on from OZ010599.1 coordinate 16,542,916, forward strand.
TATAAATACTGGGCGACTTCTTGCCTCGTTCTCTTTTTCATTTCTTCATTTCAGTGACTACAATGTAAGCTCTCTTAGAAGATCCGCGTCTTCCCATTTGTGGGAGACGTCAGGAACATTATACATGCATACTTGTACATACGAACATTCACCAAAGAACAAACACAAATATTCACACACACATACAAATGTTATTGTCTATGTCCATTGTAAAATTGTTTAGTTTCATACATATATTTGTTTATATATATATATATATATATATATATCTCGGTCTTGTTTGTCTTCTTTATCTTCAGTTGGACTTAATTCAAGTCCGGATATTTTTTTGTAGTTGGAACTTTTATTTTACCAGGAGTTACATATGTGTTTCTAATAGAACAACATGCAAACACACATGGTTCTCTACAATACGATTGAAGTGATTATCTGAATAAATCAAATAAGAAAATACATATTGATAGTTTCTCATCAGTAAAACCAAACACAAAATTATCAAACCAGCAGTCTATTGTAATAGACAAAAATTACGAAAACTCTTTGCCAATGGATATAAGGGCTCAAAAAAACAAAAAAAAAAAAACAACCACTAATGTTGTTCAGAATGGTGGCATAGTGGATAATCAAGTGATACTCACTTTTAATGATTATTACAATCCCTGGATCAGGTAGTAAAATACTAGGAATAAACAAGATTAAGTTTTGTACCTGTGATACCACACAGGAACAAAACAATCAGCCAAAACAATCAATGAAAAATAATGGACACCTGAAGGTGACCAGTGGGTACTCGGCCGAAACGTTGTTCCTATAACATCTATAATAATCAAGAATAACAGTTCAAATAAAGTGAGGAATTCAAAGTCAACTCCATTAATTCTTTAATTAACATTCACAATTTCCAGTATGCTTCAAAAACATTCAAATCTCATCTTTATCTGATCATAAAAACTTCATATTTAAGGAAAATTACTAAAAGTTCGACTTAACTAAGCAACAATACCAAGATGTGAACACACCCAAGATGAAAGAGAGAAATGAATATGGATTATAAAATGGATAAAATTTGAGATGGGGAGTAGAGATCACTGTTACATGTTAGATTAAACTTCTTGATTTTATTGCAGATCAATATTTAAGGCCAATCAGACAAAAGTTTCATGTTACTATTATCGTGCAACATATCTACAATATCATTCTTTCAATTCTTTCCTTTGTTCCTTTCTATTAAACATTCATACTGACTTGAGGTTTTGGCTAGTTGAATTTAAAAGTAAGATTACAGCCATCAGATTTAATTGAAAAGATATAATAGACAGTTCTATGAATGTTACATATAGAGAATGAAGAGACATAGATATGAATAAGGGTTCATTGATAAGTAATTCACTACTATAAAATGAGTTTTATGGTAGATAGAATAATGAAACTGCTATCAAAATAAAGTTTTTCTTCAAAATTATGACAGTTGATTGACAAATCCCCAATCCAACAAAACAAGTTTTAGACCAGACATAATAAAGAAATTGATATCAAAATGAATTTACTTCTTTTCAAATTTACAAGGACTGATTGTTAAATAACATTGCCAATCCTATAAAACCACTTTTAGAGCAGACAGGATTAGTCCTTATCTGAATAAGAAATATGAATTTCTTACAGAGGATAACTGAACTTTGCTTGACTGTGAAAGCCTTCTGTGGCTGAGCAGCCTAAAAATAGAATCAACTTAATGGCAGTTCTACTTCAAGTAGGACACAGGTTCAAACTATAACAGAATGCACACTTTTTTTTTAATTAAGACTCAAATGCACAGAGTGATAGAAATGGATTTACAATATTTAAAAAAAGGACATCTCAACTTAAACACATGTAGCTACTAATTTTATATATATATATATATATATATATATATATATATATATATATATATATATATATATATAATGCCTTTAAATTCCACGAGGAACATAGGGCTGCAAGATATCATTGCAGTTTCTGTAACAAGGCAGTTTTTAAGTGAGTAGGTTGCTCGCCTACTGCACAACCCCTAACCTGGAGGATCAGGTTTTGAATTCAGAGTTGTCCTTCTCCTAGACCAGTTGCCACCCAAGGCTTTAGAACCTAGTTTTCCCTTTTATTTACCTATAGCTGGGGGGAGAAGAAGAGGATTTAGCATATAAGTGAATGTAATGGATTTGACTGGAATTTAAACTCGGCTCTCCTATTCCCCAATCTGTGCTGCTATTTATTACTCCACCATGCCTCCATATATCTCAGTAGCAACTCTGGGGGTTGGGCTTGTCAGGCTTAGCCTGAGTTAGTCAACATTCAAGTATATCTATTTCACAACAAAAATCTTTTATAGTGCATCATTTTCATTCTTGACTGCAGCTGGATCCAAAATTGTTTTAACTCTGTTCTTCAAAATATTGACCAAAATACATTTTGTTGATATTGTTCTTCAGAAAGTAAAAGTAAATAAAAAAGAATGAAATAAAATTAATATAGCTAGTCGGACTATGCAACTCTAAGCCCTATCTGAGCAAGAGACATACTTAATAGGCAATATATTTGTTGCTTTAATTTTATAATCTTTTAAAAATCTCTAATGTCTTGTATGCCGTGTTTTTCAAAGAACACATTTTTATTCCAACTTATTCTTTTCAAATGTCAATTTTAAATAATTCATTCCATACAGTATAAGGTTTGCACAATGTATCAATTGGAAAAGGGCAAATTACATTTAGCCAAACTTAAGTCCACAAAAATCAAAGAAAGTGGCAGCCTTAACTTGTTAACTGGAGGTTTGGGGGTGAGGAGTGTGACTGGTATAGTGTTGAGGAAATATGATATCAGTTAACAGTACTGATCATAAACATACAATAAATTAAACTAAAAATTTACAGACAGATACATAAACACACTAATGCATAGACATATATACAAACACATACTAGAGATAGATACACACATTATTTTTTCAAAAAACATATCTGGCTAGAGATTTTAAAAAATTATATATTTTAGTTAGAGTAAAAGAATCACTTTAGCATCTAAGTTATATCAATAGTATATTTTGATAAAGAATGTAATGAGTTCGACAAACATCAATGACCTAGAGTCACCACTGATGCACATATACATACGTGTGTGTGTATATATTACACACACACAAAACCAACCACCCACAAATACATATCTTTAAAATGTCTGAATATCTCCAATATTGATCACTCTTTCCCTATATTTTAAATTGTGTGTTTGTGTATCTATTTATTTGTCTACTTGAATATGTACATACATCTCAGGAAGTGTGAGTGACCTAACAGATAACAGTATGCAAAATGGAATCAGCAATTTGAGTTCAAACTGACTGAGGTAGTTTGTGTTAACTTAGCACAATTACCCTTGGAAAAATGGATAAACACCTACCAGCTAATACAGTAAAGTAGCAAAGTAAACCAAGCTCTCTAGCATTGACTGACAACCCTTCTAGTAAAAGGGGCAAATCTGAATGAGCCAATTTCATGCAGTTTCCCTACATTTTTGTTTCTGTCATTTTTGTTTTGAAGTATTCCACATTGTAATAACAGAAGATCTACCAAGAAAGGTGAAATATTGTAAGAATCTTGACACTAATTTACAGTGGATGATTTAGCAATCATTGCCCTTTCTAGATATTTATGCCTTAGTAAATTGCTTTCTCTTTTAATTAAAGTAACATTTTTTTTTAAATCAAAATTATGGCCAGACTCATTACAGTGACTGTATTTTTTGTAATTTGGTTTGGTTTGGTTTACGGCACATCAACCTCTATGGGATTTTTTTTTTCAAAAATGTATTGCTGGTAATAACCTTATACAAAAACATATTGCTGGTATTAGACCTATTTTTACACTTTCGTAGTGCTTTGACCCCAGTTTGTGGGTCAACTATTTGCCCATAGCTGGAACCCTTACAGATGCTACCACCTTGGACCAGGGTGGACCTGGGAACACTAGTAATTAAGAGGTGGTTCCACACTTCTCAAAACCTCCTGATCAGAGGCCTTGCAGTTAGGTGTAGTTTATTGTCTTACCCAAGACATTTTCTTTTTTTTTTTCTTTTTTTTTTTGTAAAATATCTCTTTTGTGTTCATATAATTTTATTTAAATTCCTCAAGGTTTAACCAGTATATTTTTTAGGGCAGTCATTACAGGCTATATAGTAAATTTCTACTTTGGGTTTTAGGTTTTTGTTAGTTTATTATGTATTAAGTCTCATTGTTTTAGAGGTAGTTGTAATGAATTTAATATTAAGCTTAGAGAAATTCTTTGGAATTGTAGTTGTGATAGAGTTGGTAGGTAGTGTAATGTATCTTGTTTCTGTTATCATAATGTGGCATACTTAAACACAAAAAAAAAAAACACAGGGAAATGGAATGAGATTGTCTTTCACCAGACATGTTTGACAAAAACAAATTTCAACTCAAAAATTTAAAACTTCAAAATCAAGTGTTCCCACATCTTCAGTATTTCTTCTTGGTACATGATTATAACCAATGCTCACGTTTATATGCCCCTCCTACAAATATATGTATATATAGCTAGCCACTCGTATTTGAGGATGCCCGTCTACTAGGGTGGCTATCCAATCCCTATTGCAGACGCTTGCTCAGGTGCTTTTTGTTTATTCAACACCCACAGAGCCCACCCATGGTTTATACTGCAATTATGCTGAGCAGATCTTAGTTACAGTTTTTGGGAAAGAGCATGTTATCTAGTGTGATCAACAATTTGAACAAGGGCAGCATGCTCAAGCCCTCAGTTACGATGACTGGTGACTTTGTGCTAGCACAGCTATCGATGGCACCCAAGGGTTCCATCTACCCAATTTCACTCACAAGGCTTGGGTCAACCCGTGGTATGGTTTTCAGGTACTTTCCAAAGGTGATGTATGCTGGGATTGATCACTCCAATCCAATAACATCAGGAAGTCTCCTTCCTGACAAATCAACCCTGGTGAGATTTGAACCCGAGTCTCGTGGTCAGAATGTGAATGTTCTAACCACTTGGCCATGTGCCCATAACCTACACATATAATTCCACCAATAAAAGCCTTACTTTAGTCCAATGAAGTCATTCTTGTCAACAAGACAGACACACAAAATTTTTCCACTTTGTCATTCGAGTCCATTCGTAAAAATTGACAAAATGAAAGATAAACTATAGGGTTTTCCTTACACAGTTTACCTTTAAGAATATTTTAGCATCTTCTCAAATTTAATGATTTAAAAACTTAATATTTTTCTTCTGCTTTACTTCTGTGTATAAAATACAAATTGCAAAATGAAATTGCCACATTTACCTTTGATAAAATGCATTGGTAAAGAAATGTTTTCATTTTGTCTTTTATTTATATTTTCTTTACAGATATATTTTATTTATGTCTGTATTTTTACACAAAACTATATTCACACAATCACTATTAATGTCATCAGCTTTACATATATTTATACAGTTGGTATATATACATATCACATACACACACGTGCCCACACGCGCGCACACACACACCCTTTCTGTTTTCCTCATGACTTGGGTGGAGTAAGTTTCACAGAGCCAAAATCATGAATAAGAATAATTCACATCACCATGGTAACTGACAGTTTTGGATGAGAACAGCATCTTCCATTTCACCAAGAGCAGGTAACAGAACATACAGTGATTGTCGATATATATATATATATGAAACAAAGTCAACAAGTGGGCCATAGCTTGAACCCCACCCACACAGTAAGCATCTGGAATTCAAAGCACATGTCAACAAAAATGATTCCAAAATAACTTTTCATCATTTTGAGACTTGGACTCGCATCTCTCTCTCTCTTGATTAAGAAAGAGTGAATGCACTTATCTAATATGATTTTACTTTGATCTTGGGGTTTTCCTAATTTTATTACTCTTTTCCTATTCATACATTCACACACATAAATTATATAAAATTTGTGTCTTTTATAGAAATTACATTAAAGATAAACTGACAAGGTACTGCAATTAGGCCTTTTATTTAGTTTTTCTTGCATTAGTATAGTTTTTCTTTTCTGAAAAAAAGTGTGTAAAAACTGCCCAAATATTCTATATATCCAAGCACTCCCGGCTATTCTATTAGCCATTATCAAGGAAGTTTTTTTGTTTTTTTTATTTTTAACTGAATATGTAGATTTTATATAAGTGTATATATAGTAATGAAAATGTTTTTATTTTCCAAACATGGTCAGGATGTTGTGACCATGTTCATAGTAGATATTACTGAGTGTCAGCTTTTCTTTTTTATTATTAATGTTTCCATTAGTTTTAGCAGTTTTTTTTTCACATGCAGATGAGGCTATTATATTTGTATTTTTGACAAGTATGTTGCAGATGGAGTTTCATGCATTCCTGACCAAACCAAATTCATAATAATTCTATTGAACATACATGCTTATCAAGAAGGCTCACATTAAAAATCTCAAACTGTAGCCCAATAAGGACCCATTTAAACACATACAGAAACTTACCAAACTTATAAAAAAGCCCATCCACATGTAAAAAAAAAAAAGAAAAAACCCTTTAATTTTAAATTTCAGCCTCTCCTCTCCTTCATGCACATTTGTAATCACATCAATGTAAATATTACTTTAGTTCGATGAAGCCCTAAAGGATGAAATGCTTTGCAAAAATTTTTTTTTACTATTCTTTCATAGATTTTCCTAACTGGTTTTGATATAAAAATTTAGATATTGTTTTCTCATATATATATATATATATTACACACACAGACACACAAGGCAAAGAACAAATAGGAAAAATTTATCAATCTAATGTATTTCACCTTTATTAAAGCTTCATCAGAGAATGAGATATGGGGAGGGAAAAAAGAAATTCTGGTATTTTACTTTTGTGATGTTTGATTTGCATTCATTAATCTTGGAATCCCATGATTTCTTGAAACTTCAAATAGAAGCATCATGTCTCTTTGAATTCGGAATAGCACAAATTCTACTCCCATTTGTTTAACAAGTTGAAGAACATGAAATATGATTAACCAATGAAAATCAGATACAAAAGTAAAAAATACCAGAATTTCTTTTTTCTTTATATCTCTGATGAAGCTTTAATAAAAGTGAAACGTGTTATATTATATATATATATATATCTTTTTTCTTCCCCAGTTCTCTTGAATAGTGTTAGCTCCATCCCCACATTTTTAAGGTCAAGTTAATTTCACTACTCATTTTTTTTTTTTTTTTTTTTAAATTTCTGCTTCATTATCAGATTGTCTGGCTAAATTTATATCATCTAATAAAATGTAGTCGGTCTGATGAGGCAGGTATATATGTGTATCTGTTGAAATAAATTTATAACCAATTATATGATGAATTACGTCTTTTCCTTATTATTTATATTGCTCTTTATATAAATTTGTACATTGAGCCCTTATCATAGATTTAATAAAGAAGATGTGACTCACAAATGCACTAGCCAGTCGATTTAATTCATGGTGTTTAAAAAAAAAAAAAAAAAAAAAAAAAAAAAAAAGAATGCATCTACTCAAACACATGTACACACTAAAAAATATAATATTTAAAGTATTAATAAATGATTGCAGATTTAAAATAAAATCTATTAATTCCTTAGGAAAGATTCACTCTTGAAATGACAATAAATGAAATGCAGTGTTTATTGACTTGCAAACAAGATTAATGGCTAAAATTAAGAAATATTTATGTTTATTGACTAAAAAAGAAGATTAACGATTTAAATTAAATAGTAAATGACATTAAATGAATGTTTATAAATATATTCAAACTGACAACAAAGTCAAAAAGAAACTACATTTTGTGTGACAGCTTGTGTGTGTATGTGTGTGTGTGTATATATATATATATATATATATATATACACACACAGACCCCCAAATGAAATGAGAATGAATAAAATATAAATTCAAATGTTCACAACATTAATTTAAAAATAGGGCTTAATACAAAAGTAAAGCAATAATTCTTTATTCTAGGATATTACATACAAACATACATGTAAAACCACTACATATAGGTTATTGCATACAAACATATGTATATATTGCATACAAACATATATAGGATGTAAAACCGCTATATATTATAGGATATTACATACAAACATAAGTAAAACCGCTACATGAATGCATTTATGTAGCAGTTTTACATATATCTTCATATGTAATATCCTATAATAAAGTGTGTGTGTGTGTATATATATATATATATATATATATATATATATATATACACACACACACACATACACACAGATGGTGCAATGGTAAATTGTCACTATTTTATATTTTTAACTTCTTGCATGCATGTTGTTTGGTTTTGATTTTGTTAACTGCACAATATAGTAGGTTAATTTGTGCACAGTCTATGAGAAAAAGAGCTCCATGGCCCAATTCACTCTGCCAGAAATTTGAAAATGCAATGCTGTACTGCATGGCATCAACAACAAAAGCTCCAATATGAACATTTCAGTCAATCTGAGGGACAGTGCAGAGGATTCTGGAAAGAGTTGGATGTGCCTAATGGTGATCACGAAAGTATGGTAACTTGGAAAACTCACTCTGATCATTCCGATAAGAAAAGAACTCCCAAATTTGTGGATGAGATCCAGACCGTAATTGACAATGATCCCTCCAAGTCAATCAGGTCTATAGCCAGGGATACAGGAGTGTCAGAGTTTCTTATCAGACAGGTAGTGCATGAAGACATCCAGTATTTCTCATACAAGATAAGAAAGGGCCAATTTTTATCTCAAGCAATGAAGGCCAAGAAGAAAGGCCATGCTAGGAAGCTTTTGAACAAATTCAAGCATCCCTTTCAACCAGACATACTTTAGTTTTTCAGACGAGAAAAATTTCTGTCAGAAGATGCTGAATACACAGAACAACTGTTGGATTTCTGTGTCCCCCAAAAGATGTACCGAGAGTGATAGAAACCAAATATCCTGTCAACATCATGGTGTTTGGAGTGATCACAAGTGATGGCAATGTTATACATCTTCCCATAGAGCCTCAAACTCAATACATAAGTGCCTTGAGGAGGTAGTGCTGCTCTGGGTCAAGAGGGTGTCTGCTAGAAGACCTTATATCTGGCAACAGGACTCTGCACCATGCCATACAAGCAGGATAACTCAGTCATGGCTGTCAGACAATTTCTGCAACCACATCACCACCTTCCATCTGGCCACCTAACTCCCCAGATTGCAACCCCCTTGATTATTATGTGTAGAGTGCAGTTGAGTAAGAGATCAACCAAACTCCTTGTAATAATTTAGATGACAATTTATCCATTGCACCATATATATATATATATATATATATATATATATATATATATATATATATATATATATATATATATATGAAAATAAAAATATTTTCTGTTTATATGTTATTTTTATGAAAGTTATTTGAGTAAATGCTGTGTTTTAATTAAACAGTATTAATTACATTTACCAGCCTGAACATTCAAGATATTTTGTAGAAAATATGTGTTCTCCGACAGGAATCAACCTTTATCCCATATGGAGACCATCATTTGGCCTTAATTAAAAACAGAGCATTTACTTAAATGAATTGTATCTATAAAAATAACGTATAAACAGAAAATTATATATATATATATATATATATATATATATATATATATATACTTAAAAAATTAGGAGATCAGTTGATTTCGCTACATTGGTTTCAACCTTATGGTATCCTCAGGCAATTTTTATCAGTTGACCTGCCAATGCTTTATTCAGAAAAAAAAAAAAAAAAAAGCGATGAATGCTATATTATTTAAAAAAATAAATGAACAAATGCACAGCATTAGGTGTGATAGAAAGGGAGGATGAGGATGCGAAGAAGAAAAGAGAAGGGGGAGGAGAAGAAAACTAAATGAATCAGTGGAGGGGTAATAGAAATGTACTACTTTTTTTTAACCAGCCTCATATGAGCTTAAGAGGAATTTTCTTGCATGAATGCAATGGCTCATGACATCGGATCTCTGGTTCAAAAGGTTTTTTGTGATCCAGAATTGTCATTATATATATATATATATATATATATATATATATGTGTGTGTGTTTGTTTGATATTAATTTAGCTAAAGATTACTGTCCTATTAGCGCTCACAAGATTAAAGTCATAAAGCTGCCAGAAAAACCTATATTATTTCATAATGGTTGACTGTGGACCAAAAGAAATTACAGAATTTTCATATTGCTATTGGTGCATTTGATTCTGCTGAGACATGCAAACATGTTGGAAAAATTTATTTTTGACATTAAGGGCACAGAGATGACAGCGTAATTCTTCTCTGTAAAACAAGTTCAAGAAACACAGATCGATCAAATAAGGAACTGATAAAATTTTTCAAAGATCACAAACTAAAAATTACCACAAACACCAATGCTCAGTGATCAACTTTTTCAGTATTAACCTTGACTGTGTACTTGTTATTACAAACTGTATACCAAAGATCTATATAACCATAGATACATTAATGAGTCCAATCAACCATCTAATATTTAAGCTAGATTATCTACTAAATCCAGCAATAAGAAAATATTTGATAATAATAATAAAATTAAATATATAAAGGCTTTAAAACCATAAAGTAAATTTAGAGTATTTAGAAAAAGACAAAAAAGGTAAAAATAAATGGAGACACAGTAATGTGTTATGGTTAATACCCCCACCCTTATAATAATAAAGTTCAAACAAATATTGGAAGAATTATCCTAAATTTAACTCAAACACTTTAATCACTTTGAAATACTAAAGATTTTTAACAAAAATAATGTAATGATCAGCTATAGCTGCATCAAAAACATCAAAAAATAAATATCCCAACATAACAATGTTATACTAAATAAATATATGTCCAACAAAGACAGCAACCTTAACCATTTTAAAAATAAATGCAACTACCAAAAAATATGATCTGTCCCTTAAATGGTCAATGTATGACTGATAATATTGTATACTTAGCAAGCATACATTCTGGTAACAAGGTCCAACTTTATTTTGGTTCCACTGAAAATCCTTGGAAATTTTGTTTCTCTCATCATTGAATGACTTTAGGCAATATAAAATGCATGAACAGCACTGATCTCTCTAAACATTTCTGGAAATAAAAAATGGTGGTAATACACCCATTATTATGTGGGATGTTGTAGCTAAAGCCAAAGTTTATAATAGGAAAAGCAATAGATGTAATTTATGCCTTGTAGAAAAGTTAATTAAAACACTTAAATAACCCTAACTTATTAAACAAGAGAAATTAATTGATGTCACATGTAGGTATAAAAATAAATATCTGTTGAAATACATTGATCCAGATTCATTTTTACTGTAAATTACAACCTTTCCTTTTTTATTTTCTTCTGTTCATTTATCTTATGTCAAGCATATACATTTTTTAGGACCATTTCTTTTAATGTAAAAAATTTAAAAAAATAAGATTAATTCCTGTTTATTTTAACTATAATAAAAATTTTCCTTTAACTCAATTCTCCAAGTTTTTGGTTCACCACCACTGTGGTCTGTTATTGAAATAACCGAGACATAGGGAAGAGGCCTGGCACATGGAACTAGAACAATCTACCCCAGTGGACAAAATAAAAGGTTCGGTTCAAAATTCCAATCACCTGAAAAAGGCCAGAGTGTAATACAGCCAAAACGTTGTGAAATTGAATAGCAATCCGAATAATGTAAATATTACAAGTATGAAGGAGTTGTTTTGATTTGTTGTTCGATTTTCATTGGTTAATCATGTTTCATGAGCATTTATTAGGTTGGTACAAAAATAATGACGTAATAATGTTGTTTTTTGACGTATTTTTTAACGTCAAAAATGACATTATTACGTCATTATTTTTCCACCAACCTAATAATAGCTCTTTTAAACCAATGTTAGGATAATCTGTTAATTTCTTGAAACTTCAGATGGACACATCATCTCTCATTGAATTAAGAATGTTACAAACCAACAACAATAACATTCCTCAGAAGAGTAAGTCCCACTTCTTTCTTCATTCCTCATATTGTTGAAAAATGACAGCCATGTTTGAAAATTCCAACTTTAAAATCTTTCTCTTCATGCTCCAATTTAGTCAAAAGGTTAATATATAATAAATATCAATTTTATTGACAATATCAGTATCATTTTGTTGACCGTTTATTCCTCAAATTTTATTAACTGGCCGATTATATATATATATATATATATAAGAAGCACATGTGGACCTTCTATAACCATTATTTCATTTAAAATACCAGAATGCAAGTTCAATACAAAGCTAGCAAACCACTATTGAAGCTTTAGGTAAAAAAAGACAGCAGAAGTACAGCCATTAAATAGAGTATTTTACAGAATGTAAAGGCTAGCAAAGTGAATGGCAACTCATGTAGGCTGTATCAGGAGGAGAAGCTAGCTATTGCAACACACAAGATTTGCACTGAGTTGTTGACTGGAAGGTCTGAGTTCATGACCAAATGTAGACATGTCAGGAAGTTAATTTTGGGGCTATACAAAACAAGATAAAGTGGAAAAAAAAAAAAAAAATTTTTTTCTCTCCCTCCCTTTCACTTTAATTTAATTTTCTTTTAACTTTTTCCCCACTACAAAACACCCCCATTACTTCCAGTGTCGAATGAAGGTATTTAAGTTCTTGCATTGCCTCTGATTGACTGATTGGCTGAACAAACCACCTGATGAGACCTTGGCAATTGATACCACAGTAATGTTCTGGTCAGCATTTTTATCTTTTTAAGATATTAAATAGCTCTGCAAGTTTGGTTTTCCTACTTGAAATTGAGCACTTTTTAACATGTACGATTTTAACAAATATTTCATTATATATATATATATATATATATATGTGTGTGTGTGTGTGTGTGTGTGTGTAAACATATATAGAAAATAGGAAAGAACTTGTTAGGTAAATAATCCAAATTTCTTTAGCATTTTTGTTATTATTTTTAAAAAACAGTGCTCGATACAAAAGTAGAGCTTAAATATAATTATTTATTTAAATCATATTTTTAAATAAATAATTATATATATATATATATATATATATATATATATATATTAGACAAAGTGGAAAGCTGTTCTATTGACTTGTGCGTGTGTCCTTCAGCCCAAAGTCGGACGACCGGCTGAACTCTCTGCCTTCGGGCGAGGAGGAACCCGAACGAGGTTACGCCGAATGGTGGAGTATCTATCGAGGAGGTAAACCGACCCTGAACCCATTTATATGGGTTCAAAGGGCATATTTTTGACCGAGCCCACGGGCTCAGAGATCCCACGTTAAACCGGCCTTGTGCCACATGATGCCTTCGTGGGGAGGTGACTAAATACCGTCCTTCAAAATGAAATCGTTAACACTTTTTCTACTAAGCTGATGTCTCTCAAACAAATTTTGACAAAGCAAGAAAAATTTCAAAGAAAACATCACAAATTAAAAGAACAGTTTTTGAACAAAAGTCACACAATTTTATTCTTTTATCCCTCTCAAAGGATGCTAGCTTAGTGTAAAAAGTATTAACAATTTAATATTGAAACAAACATATTTTTTTTTTCTTTCTGATCTGAGTAAGACTAACAATGGCAAAACATGGAATCAAATAAATAAAATCGATTTTCCACTTTGTCAAATTTATCAAACTTTGTTTGGATTCTATATCCTGTTAATATACACACGTATGTACATGCACATCATTTTTTGCACATACACATATGAAGTCCTTTCAAATTAAAATTTTTATGTGAAGGTGGTGCAACAGCACTGCAAATGAAATTGGAAGGCCAAGTTCAAATTCTGGTTGCAGCTGTTGTACTTATTTTGCACTAATGCTCTTGGGAAGGGGCGTAGTTCCAACTCTTCTGCTCCTAGATATGGTTTAATAGTAAGGCTGTAGAATTTGGACTCTACAGTCTTGGTGAGGCACCCAGTCCAGGAGGATAACCCTGAATTCAAAACCATGTAAAAAGGCAATGAGAAACCACTCCACACTCTCTCCCAAGTAGTTATGACAGTTCAGATATTTAAGAAAAGGAAGCTGTGGAGAATCAGGACTGCTAACATCCTGAAGAAAAAGCATTGAGAAAGAAAATATCATTTAATCATGTTTTGTAAAGTGGGTTGGGCCAAGAATATTTCAGTATCGTCTTTCATAACAACATAGATCACTTATGTATTACATGTGTCTAGCATATTGAGAAATATTTGTCTTCAAGAATGTTAGAATTTAATTCTATAATAAACCATTTGCCAATTTGCAGCTTAAACCAAGACATATTCCACATGGTTACTTGTTGAAATAATCTCGGATGCATATAATTAATTATATTCCATTAGCACAGAAAAATGATTGACTACTTAAAATATTTATACAAAATTATATTAAAGTCATATACTTAAATATGCACATGTAAAATTCATTTGTACACTCATATATAAAAATATAGAAAAATAAACAGACACACTGATATCTATAAAAATAACAATTGTATATTACAAAAAAAAATTACCAACCAGTGTAATTCTGGAAGATAACATTTTTAAGGCAAGCAGTCTTTGTAATTGAATTGAAATCTTTAATCAAAAATTGTGCCACTAAGTTTTCTTCTTGGGTGAAAACCAGCATTGATGCTTTTGTGCCATTTTGGAAATACCAGACAAAACCACAATCTTCTCTTTCAGTCACACTTGTATGTTCGGCTGCTATAGCCCACAGGAAACACTTTTTTATGATAGCTTTGATTACAACAGAAACTTCTTTCTGATTGCTTGTAATAATTGCAAACTGTCTTCAATGAGATTAAGTCTTTGTTCACTGACAGAATCAGGTAACGAATGGCATCTCACCAGTTTAGCTCTCATGACTACCAGCAGCTCTTAGTAGTATATTAAATAAGGGTAAGTCCTCAATTAGCCTATCTTCACTAAAATTGAATTTTACTTATCCTTAGCTATTGATAAAGCAGAATGCTTTTCTCATAAATTCAGAATCTATCTTGTGCCTTTTGTAAGTCTACCATTCTTCTATGCATTGAATATTGTTGGCAAATTTGGTCTGGTGCTTCTGCTATGTATCTAGAGATTGTTGATAAAACCCAAAGAAGAATCTGCAATGTTACAGGTCCTGATCTGACAACACACTTCAATCACTTTCCCATTGTTGTAACATGGCTTCCCTGTGCCTTTTGTATATTTTCATGGTTGATGAGCTTTCCTCTTTGTTACCTTGACTTCATAAATTTAAGTGTGGCACTAGATTGGAAGAAAGGTCTCATTTTACTATTGAAATTGCTGAATATAACTATAAGTTCTATTCTAATAGTTTCTTCTCTCACACTTCTTGCCTGTGGAACTATCTACCAGCTTTGAATCCTATTCTTTCATTGTCCTATCTTCTCAATAATGATTTCTCAGTTTCTTTCACTCTCATTAACCCCTTGTATCTTAGTGGCTTTATTGCCTTGCTTGGAGTGAAACGATTAAAGAAAATTATAGTACTCAATATCAAGAGATAGAATATTAATAATAATAAATAAAATAAATTATTTTATAAGTTATTTTATGTCTGTCTCTACCCAGAGTTTCATAGAACTACATCTCCCTATTCAAGAGACCTTACAATAAAAATAGTTTTATTTTTCAGATAACGCATTTTAAAAGAAAATATTTTATGACAAACTTTACATCAGATTTTACATCATAGAATAAAGTCCTTTAATAAAAATATGATTTCTAAAAAATAAATCCATTTTTGCCATCAAGTCATTTCCTATTTTAAAATGCCACCTTTTGTGGTTCAAGATATTTAATGCAAAATTTAATGCTTATTAAGCTTTTATTATGCATAAGAAACAGGTGTTTTTATATATAATAAAATATAGTTTTAAAATATGATATATATTTATGGGTTAAAGTGCTGAATATTAAAAATAGAGCATATGTAAATATAAAAGTGGACATTGAAGTCAACATTCAGCGATGACAGTTTCATGCTTATACACAATCTTCTGACGATTGCATATAAGCATGAATCATGTATGAAGAAATATAGTCTTAAGATGTGCCATATTTATGGGATAAAGTGCTCAATATCAGAGATAGAGCATGTGTAAATATAAAAGTGAACATAGAAGTCAACACTTAGAGGCGACAGCCTGTTTCATACTAGATGCAATCGTCAGGCCACCTTTTTATATATATATATATATATATATATTGTGTATGTGTGTGTGTGTGTATTTGTGCAGCAATCCTCACCCCCCTTTCATATAAGTTTCAAACACTTGTATTTCATCCACATGTAAAAAAAAAAAAAAAACAACTACTAAAAATAATGGAGGCATTAATAATAATAAAGAAAGCTAACATGCAATAATATCAACAATGTACAGAGCCACAATGTCCTGACGATGTTTGGAAAAATAAAAAAAAAACATTTCCATCACTATAGATACATACAGATAAAAATCTACATATTCAATTAAAAGAAAGAATAAAAAACATCCTTGATAATGGCTAATAGAATAACACTCAAATATATAGAACATTTAAACATTTTTTACACATGTTATGTCCTGAAAAGAAAACACTTTATACGAACACAAGAAAAATTGAATCAAAAGCTTATTCACAGTACCATGTCAGTCATTGTTAATGAAACATTATATATATATATATAAATAAAACATCATATTGTTTATAGTTTACTATATTTAAAATAAAATGTAAAAACAAATATAGATAAGATATTAATTGAAATCATTGACAAAAACTTCCCAAAATTAAGCAGACTGCAGAAAATATATCAGATCATTGCAATAGTGTGTGCCTAATTTTCATTGTTTATATAAAATTATCACAAATTAATACAGGCATTTGTTTTGATGCCAATCTCTGGTGTGTTCTAGATTGGAATCTTATATTGTTTAGTCAGACTTATTGATGTTTTTCCCACACATGAATACCTTAAAGATCGAAGAATGAATATCAATTCGCCACGTCATGCTCTATGAATTTCAGAAAGGAGTAAATGTCAGAACTGTGACAAAAAACATCCACAATAGTCAAAAAGTGATTTGGCAGATTTCATCAGGGTGATTTTGAATTAAATGATCAACCGCACTCCAGGCGACCTGACACTGATAAAAACACTGCTTGCTATTGTGGAGAATAAAATGAAGATTTTGATGGAAGAGATGGCTAAGAGTTTGAAAATCAGTATTTCAACCACCTTTTGCCATTTGGAAATATTTGGATTTGTCATGAAACTCGACATGTGTGTACCACATTCTCTGACAGAACAGAACAAGCGCAATCATGTTTCTGTGAGAATTTCTTTGATGTTAGATCATGAAAAGAAACTATTCTTGGACAGAATTGTCACAGGTGATGAAAAATTTATCATTTATGATAACACTTTTTTGTAATGCCCATTGTAGGAGAGACTTTCTAAATCACAGATACAACAATAGTAACACCTTCAAACAATACTTGGTCAGATGCCACTAATTCCCATATACTTTTCCTTTATTCATCATGTGATCTAATTATTCCATTTCTACTTCATCACAGAAGAGTCCAGTCCATAAAGATATTTGATAAAGGTTTAATATTTAGGAGTATAATTAGTGATTTTAGTTGATTTAGTTTTTTTTTTGTAATGCCCATTGTAGGAGAGACTTTCTAAATCACAGATACAATAATAACACCTTCAAACAATACTTGGTCAGATGCCACTAATTCCCATATATATATTTTTACTTGAGCTGTCACATGATCTAATTATTTCAAGATGAAGTCAACTATGCTTGCTCTCTGGTTTTCCTTGTTCAAACCTAAATGTTGGCAGTGACACTTTATTCCTATATGACACACTCAATGCAAACAGAGCTTGCAGAACCTGTGACTAAAGCAGGCTTGCGTCCAATAAAGATGTTGCTGTTCATTTTGATGAGATTGCAGAGGGATAATTCACTTTGAGCTTCTTCCAGCTGGCAAAACAATAACTGCAAAGAAGTACTACAACCAACTCCCCAATCTCAATGCAGCTATTGAAGAAAAATGGTTAATTTTTGTAAATCGAAAAGATGTCATTTTCCACCACCATGACAATGCAAGACTGTGCGTTGCAAAATAGACCTTGCATAAAGTTAAAGAGTTGAAATGGGAAACCCTCCAGCACCTACTGTATTCTCCTGACTTGACAGCTTTGGATTTTAAATTTGTTCCGGTCTCTAAAGAATAATTTAAATGACAAAAAGTTTGACTGTACAGTAAGTCAAAAACTACTTTCAAGCTTATCCCAGTAAAGAACACCAAGTTTCTACAAAAATGGCATCAACAAGCTTGTAGAAAAATGGAAGAGAATTGTTAAAAAAAAAAAAAAAAAAAAAAAAAATGGAGACTTGTACTTGTCTAATAAATGTTCTTTGTTAGTAAATAAAATTTTGCTTTTAATTTTCTAATTGGACACAAACTTTTGCAATAATCTAATACAACAGAAACTAACACAACAGAAAAATCACTAGTGCAACACAAACTATACACACCTGTAAGTTCAGCACAAAGTTCAAATGACCACTAAATAGTAACTGCCTACAAACTAACATAACTTACCAAGCTGCTGTAAGATATAGAAATTGGACATGCCAAACAAAACTTGGAAAAATCAGTTTCCTCCTCCTAGATATTGACAGAAGTAACAAGTGTATATATATGTATTAAAAAGTTCTTTTAAAAGAATTTAAAATAGAGCACTCTTAAGTAGAAAAGGAATATACAAATAATATCTATATTTCTATATACACAAACCCATGCCTATTTGTATTGATATATATATATATATATATATATACATACACACACACAAACTTATACAGGGTATGATAGGTAAATTGTCACTATTTTATATTTTTAATTTTGCACATATGCGTAATTTGTTTTTGATTTTGTTAACTGCACGGTATAGTAGGGTCAGTTGGGCACTATCTGTGAGAAAAAGAGCACCATGACATAATTCACTTTGCCAGAAATTTAGCATGCTGTACTGCTTGACATTTGACCCGGAAGCTCCAATACAAACCATTTCAAAGTGTCTGGGTGTCAATCGGTGGTCAGTGCAGAGGATTCAGAAAGATTTGGATGAGTCAAATGGTGATTACAAACATATGGTAGCTTGCAAAAGTCACTCTGATAGTTCTGACAAGAACTCCTAAATTTGTTGGTGAGGGACTCAGACTCAACACAGAAGCCTACCTCAAGTGTCTTGAAGAAGTAGTGCTGCCCTGGATCAAGATGGTGGCTGGTGGAAAACCCTACATCTCGCAACAGGACTCTGCACCATGCCACACAAGTAGGAGAACCCAGTCAAAGCTGTCAGACAATTCCTGCAACCAAATCACCCCTTACATCTGGACACCTAATTTCCCAGACTGCAACCCCCTCAGTTATTATGTGTGGGGTGCAGTTGAGCAAGAGACCAACAGTCCTTGTAACACCAAAGATGAACTGAAGGCAAGGATTATGGCAGCATTAACCAACTTAAACAAGGAGACCGTCCAGAAGAGTTGCAAGAGGTTCCGAAGTCCGGAGGACGTGGTTGAAGCCAATGATGATTTTATTGAATATATTCGCTTTAGTATTTCAAGATATTTTGTGTAATTCTAGTAAATATACCTGTTAAAAGAATTTATCTATCACACCCTACTCTACATACATACAATATTCTACATAGACACACACATATATACACAATATTACACATAAATATACACACACAACACACAATAATACATGTATATACACACAATAATACGCGCATGCATACACACGACACACACACAATAATACGCGCATGCATACACACGACACACACACAATAATACGCGCATGCATACACACGACACACAATAATACACGTGCACAATATTACACATAAATATACACAAATATACAATCTTATATATAAATACACACACGCAGACAGACACACACACATTGATGGGTGGGTGATAAGTGGAAAGACATCAGCTGTTACAAAAGCCATTGGTTAAAAATAACTCGAGAGAGAAAGAGCAGTTAAAAAATGCAGCCATGATGTGGAACAGCAAGTTCAGATATTAAGCTTTTTACCATCATAGGACCAATTAAATGTGAGGCAGACAAGAAGTTTTAGTGCTCAGAATTCTAAGGACATCTCTTAAAACAATTATTTCCCTACATCTGTATTTACAAATATGTTAGATCCACAAAAACAAATAGTCTTTGAATAGACTTTGCAAGTAGAGATAACATTTAGAACAAAGTTGAAGGAATTGGTTGCATTTATTGTTGTATACAAAACACTGTATAGAATGAGTAGAACAACCAATGATGATGTCTAGGTAGCTGAGAAATATAAGGAAGACAAGATATAGCAATGGATGTGATTTTAAAGCACATCAAACCCCATATAACACCAAGGAAAATTGATTTTCCATTTTTAATGAAATACCTAATATTTTATATATTTTTATCACTTTAGATGTAATTTTAGTGTGTACCCATATTTGAGTAAACGTGCCATTTATTTTTTAAACAGTATATTTATTTTCTTCTACCGGCCTGAATATTTGAGAAATCTTATTAAAAGAAAAAATGTGGCCTCTGGCAGGATTCCACTTGTATACCTCTTTGCAGGAGAAATCATTGTCAGACTGTGTAGATAATGGGTAACCACTAAAAATAATGCTCAAAGTGATAAAAATATGTCAGATTAATAAATAAAAAAGCCATTATTTCAATAATATATATATATATATATATATATATATATATATATATATATATATATATATTACACACACACTGGGTGATTGAAAAGTAACTCAATATTTTATGCATGATGGACTCTCCCGTCTCACTATAATTTTTAGAAGACGGGAGAGTTCATGATAAAATAGGGAATTAATTTTCAATGACACTGTGTGTGTCATTAACACATTGCTCTTCAACTGAAGTGATCTTTCTGGGCCACTGGCATATTTTGTGTAGAAAACATTAAAATTTCCTTTTCTCTCTGCCGTGTGACAGTAGCCTTGGGGTAGGATCTCTGATGCTAAATCAGTCAGGTTTCAATCACAGCTTGAAGCAATTGGATGTCTAGCCACACTGGTGAGCTGTGATACAGCAAAACAGTCTGTAGATGACTATATATAAAATGTCAGTCCAATCAAACAAAACTTCCTTTGGGATTGATTCTTGCTGTCTAATACACCTTATACAGGGTGATGGAAAATAACTCCCTATTTTATGTATGAGTGGCCAGTCAGGAGTCCTGACTTAACACTCTGTGACTTTTTGGTGGGGAGGGGTTAAAGGAACAAATCTACTATACCAAACCAAGACTCTGGAAAAACTTGAAGGGTGAATACAAACAGTTATCTTCCATACTACAATAGTGGAAATGAAATCAGTTGACGTGATTCCTGGTCAGGACTAATAACATTTCAGATTCTTCTTTGGATTTTATCAAGAATAGATAGGAGCACCAGACCAGATGTGGCAACAGTATTCAAAGCATGGATGAATGGTAGACTTAGAAATATGTTAAGATAGATTCTGGTGAGAAGCTGGTAGGGAAATCTGGAGCCCTTATCTAATTTTAAATAAAATCTCATGCTAAACGCTTTCCTCTCATATACATTTCTTGTAAAAATGATAGTTAATAAATAAATTATAGGTATTTTAAAGTGGGGAGTTACTTTGAAATTATCATATATATATATATAAAAATAGGATAATGATATATAAATTTCTATATATCAAGAACAGTTTAGGAGAAATTATTTATGACAATGTGAAAATAGTTTTTGTGTAATGCATTTCATCCCTTAGGAATTCATCGGATGAGGTTTGTTTACACTGATGCAACTACACATGTGCACAAATGAGAGAGGTGTGAAATTTTAAATTTAGAAAATTTTTTTTTTTTTATTTTATGTGTTTGGGGGGGTATATTAATCTAAACAATTTCATTTATATTCTTTTTCCATCACTTTTATCAAATATCCCACACTGTGATAATAGAAGATCTGCCAAGAATGGCAAAACATTGTAAGAACCTGGAAGCAAATTTACTGTGGATGTACTAGCAATTAAAGCCCTTTCTAAACATTTTCACCAACCTAATGAATTATTTTCTTTTTTTTTTTATTAGAGTAGCTTTTTTTATGACAAAATAGTGGTCATTCTCAGTGTTATTTTTTAAAATGTCTCTTTTGTGTTCATATAATCTTTTATTTAAACCTCTTGAGGTTTCTCCAATATATACTTTCTGGCAAGCAGTTGACTGAGTAAATTTTTCCAAGTTTTGGCTAATTGTTTTATTTTATATTGATTAAACTCTCTCTCTGGCCACTGAAGTTACATTCACTTTGCAACAGTGACCTTAGAAAAAGTATGAATCTAGATATTTCTCAAATATGGGTGATATAATAAAGTTAACTGGTTTGTAGCCTTGGTAGGGCAACAAGTCAACAAGAGGGACAATTCTAAATTCAAATCCCCAGCCAACAGATCATGGATCTATTAATCACTATGTTTGATCTTTAACACTTTTTTTTTTTTTTTTTTCATCTGGAAAAGAAAAGAACTTCAAGTTATGTCTGTGTTCGTTTTCCTGGAACAGACAGCCTGCAGGTGATTCAAAAACATTAATGAGAATCCTGTCTTCAGAACAGATAAAATTTTCTTATTTTTCATCTTGCACGACCTAGCATGACAAAAATCATTCAAAGTGATGAAGTAAATATACATGTCTACTCTAGAGAAGTAGATGCTTTCTTTAAGAGATAGATGGTGACCAGGTGTTGATGGAAATGCATCAATTCATTTTTGTTGTTATTTGCTAATGGCTGGAACAGAAGGTTTCAACGCTACTTCACTTTTTTTTCTTTTTAAATATACAGATATGAGAGAAACAAGGAGAAAATTATAAATAGTAACAAGATGTATTAAATGAGAAAACTTTACAACCGAGTTATTTTCAGGGAATGGTTTGTTTTTTCTGAAAACATTAAAAAAAAAAAAAAACTCTCCACAGAAATGCAAGGAAGACCCTTCTTAATTCTGTCGCTCATACAACAAAAATGCCTATCACTTTTATAAAACTTTACTTACAGGAGTATAGTTAATGCAAAAAAAAGAAAATATTAACTCTTTAATACTCTCCATAAAATCCAGCATTAATTATACAAATTAAAATAAAAATCCAGTATTATTTATGCAGTTAAAGAGAAAAATAAAATTTACTGCTCAAAACAGGGAATGAACTCACAAATTTTCAGTCAACTAGCTAGAGACATTAGCTTTTAATGGATATGTCATTCCTGTTGACTGGAATAAGATCATCCAATGGAACTCTATAAAAGCCAAGTTTTTTTCTCTGTAGAGTTTCAAAGTCCATCTTGAACCCTTGATTCTTTTGCCAGTTGGTCGATTGTCGAGAAAGTCAAGTGGAGAGTGGAAAAGAAAACTTTCTTTCTTTTTATGTGCCATGTCCTTTCAGGACATAGGCAATCATGGCTCTCCACTTCCTCCTATCCTTTGTAGCTCTCAATGTTTTGTCTCTCTGCCACCTCCACAAGACCACATTCTGCCATCCACTTGCTTAAGCCTGCAAGGTATATCATGCGTTGCTTTCCCTTGTCTCTCTATTCAACCTCATCAGATTCTCCAGGCCCTCCTTTCTCATTATGTGTCCCTGAAACTTCAGCTGCCTCTTCCTGATGTTAAGCATAAACCTCCTCACATGCTTGTCCCATGACTTCCTCAGCGTCCTTTTGAAGAACCATGTCTCTGTCGCCTGGAGTCTCTTCTTCATCTTTGAGGAGACTGTCCAACATTCACTACCGTAAAGGAGGACCAATGTAACATAACAGCTCCAAACTCTTTGTTACCAAAGAGATCCTCCTATCTTGCCATACACTGCCCAGCTTTTAAAATGTGTCTTTGGCCATTCCCAATATGTCTACAGATCTCAGTGTCACACTTACCATCCTCTGTCAAAACAGTTCCCAGATATTTAAACTTCTGCACCTGCTTAATTTTATTGTCCCCAATCTGAAAATCGCATTTCAGGCTGATCCTTTTATTGATGAAGAAGTCAAAACAAACAAGGACTATTACTTAATTTAAATTACAGTCTGA
Organism: Acanthosepion lycidas; assembly: GCA_963932145.1. Lineage (NCBI taxonomy): Eukaryota > Metazoa > Mollusca > Cephalopoda > Sepiida > Sepiidae > Acanthosepion > Acanthosepion lycidas. The sequence goes on from OZ010599.1 coordinate 16,567,185, forward strand.
ATCTGTCAGGGTTTTTTTTTTTGCATCATCAAGTGTCCTTGACTGCTTAAAATGCCTGCTGGACATTTGCATTACACTCTGAAATCTTTCTCAAATTTATCCCACTCATTTCTCCATACTGAAGAAAGCAACTTCTTAACTTTCACTTTCTTTCCGTTCGTTATCTTGTGCTATATTTGATGTAAATAATCATCAATAAATATTATTTTTGTCTGATGCCTGAAGAAACATTGTCAATAAGCTTTAATCAGGATTTTTACCAGTTGCTCAATTGCTGAGAAAATCAAGCATAGAGTAAAAGAGAAGGAAAGAGAAGACAAGAAAGTCAAAACAAACAAAGACTACGACTTAATTTAAACTACAATTGGTCAATTTAAAAAAAAAAGTATCTAGTATTAATTGCATAGTTTTGTGTCTATAACCCACTAATGCTCACAGCAGGCATGAAGGAATTAAAGAAAAATGGCCAATTTTCAAAGTTGTCCAAACCATTTAATTAAAATGAAATGATGATTTACACAGTTTATTAATCACTTTATATCTCTGAGATGAGATATTATGATTACTTACATTATTTACATTATTCAAACTGTTATCCTCATCTTCATTGCCATAGTCACAATGTTTCGACCCACGCATGACCCAGTGGATAAAAATATTGGTGAGATCCAGTGACTAAACCCAGAGTTGTGAGTTCAGTACCAGGTCACAGCAGTGGTGAACCAAACTTGGAGAGTTGAATTAAAGGGAAATAACCGATACATCCGGAAAGGCATGGCACGTGGAACTAGAACAATCTACCCTGGTGGACGAAATAAAGGGTTCAGTTTGAAATTCCAATCACCTGATGAAGGTTAGAGTGGAGAATGGCTGAAACACTGTGAATATGGCAATAAAGATGAGGTCAACAGACTGAACACTGTAAATAATGTAAATAATTACAATATCTCATCTCAGAAATATAGACAGATATTGTCAGCAGCAGACTAGCAAAGAACATTAAGTTTAAAGATTTAAATTCTAGCTTCAGGATTAACCATTTAGATTTCACATTACACACACACATATATCTCGCTCTCTCTATATATATTATATGGCCTGAAAATTGCATTTAGCATGAAACAGTCTGTTGCCTCTGACTGTTGACTTCAATGTCCACTTTTATATTTACATATGGTCTATCTCTGATATGGAGCACTTTATCCCATAAATATAGCATACCTTAAAACTATATATATATATATATATATATATATATATATATAGTTCAACATCATCACTTGATAAGGCACCAGAAGTGTTGAAACAAAATGGCTATTTTTGTAGTGATTTTATAACATATTTATGCTATAATTTTCGCATAAATTATATTTGCTCTACTCTGCATTGAGCACTCTTAAGAATAGTATTTTTTGGTTATTGGAATTTATTCTTTATACACTAATCCTATACTTGGGTATATATATATATATATATATATATATATATATATATATATAGCCCCTATTTATTCAGCCTGTTTCTATTGCCAAAGATTCATAAAAAGTATTTGTCAAAAACAAATAGTCGACTTGCCTGACAACCTTCAGCAATGAATGTGTATGTCCATTAGATTTCAAAAATGCTGTCAAATTGACATTGTAGAGATTTGTCCACCCAAGATCTGACACATATGTGTCACAGTCATTATCTTTAACAGAAATAGTCAATTCGTCACTATTAATGTCAGAAATGTAAGTGTCCTATTCATCTTTCATTTCAACTAGTTTTTTTTTCATTGTTTCCTCAGATTCTCGAATAATCTGTATATCCCTCAAACGTGTGCTCTGAATCATTAGATTTCATTTTGTTGTGGTGCTTCTCATTGTCAAAAATGATGAAAAAAAGAAGATTGTAAAACTTGTATTTTCTTCTCTAATTGAACAAAGACATGTCAAAAGTAGCACATGGTCAAAGTCTTGTTGTTTGCATGACTTCCTGTGTTATTTGCGATGATGTTATATATTATAGTAAAGTATACATGGATCTGGTTACAGCAGGCAGAACATTGCTACCTGATAATTACAGTGGCATTGTTTGGGTATGTTGAATGCTAAAATGTTAAAGCATCCATTCATGAATTTGGTGACATGAATTCAATCTCTGGGTAGTACAGACTTAAACTCAGTGGAAACAAAAAGAGCTGAGCAGTACTAAAAAGGAACAAGATGAGCCATCCCTTAACAAAGACAATGTAATGAGAACAATCTTTGCCATAGATTAAATAAAGTGTTAATTTTACAGGTGCATCTGTAAAAGTCTGGAAAAACCAGAACCTAGCAGTTGATCTCTCTTCTGACCTAGCCCTGGTGGCTTAATGGGAGACAGACTGGCTTGTAAAATTCAATATGTCCAAAACTAAACTAGTAATGTTACAATGTCACCGAGAAAACCCCGGACTTTCACTTATCATAATAGATAAGATGCCTCAAGGCTGTAAACAAGTAAATTAAGTAAAACGTAAAAGTGCTCAATGCCCTGAATAGAGCAAAATCTAAAAACCGGAACCTACCTACCAAGGTTCTACCTAACGAATCTTCAGTAGTACCCTGAAGATTCATTAGGTGAAACCATAGTGGGAAGGTTCTGGCTCACTAGGTTGATAGATAGATAGATAGATAGATAGATAATGTATGTATTTCATTTAATTGTGAGGAAATATTTCATATCTATTGGCTTCTGGAATGTAATGGAATTGATTAGTCAATATAGAGATAAAATGTTAAATGAATTTGCATCCAATCATTTGTTGAGCATCTTCTGTGATTGAGCCACTTGTACACACAATTACTGTTGCATATTAAAATGCAGATGCACATTCAACAGAATTTGCCTTAAAGACAGTAATTTGCCTTTATTTTCTTTCCCCCATTCACATATTTCTTGCTCTCTGGATTGAAAATTCCTTCAATAGCTTTGTGCTGTTGAATCATTTCCATTTTTTATTCCCATTTTTTTATCACTTCTTCTTCATATAATTTTTCTTGACTCTCTCTGGGTCGATCATTATATTAATTATTCTGTACTATTGGCCAATTACTGCTGAATATTATTTGCATGAACACAACAAACAAAAATGCATCACCATAATCAATAGTCTCTGCCTCAATGATACCAGATGACTTTGACAGTCACTGAAAACTACATCTAACAACAATAAACAATTATATGACCAATAATCTGCTCAGAAACACCAATCTATAACAATTAATCTGAGTTTAAAACCAGCTGTAATCTTCAGATGATTATAGTCAAGCAGGAAGGCTGCCAAATGCCACCTTAAATAACCATATGAGGTAGGTGGAAGAAGAAAAGCTATGAAAATAGTCATCCAAATGAAGGAAAAACAAAGAAAAAAAATACCCTGGACAGACCAACCAGGTCTAGATGACTCTAGTCTAACAAAAAGGGGTCTCTAGCCAAATATTATTAAAGTTCTGTCTTTGATTAAGTGATTTGTTTTTTATGGCTTATCAACCCATTGCAGGTTATTTAAAGCCAGAAAATATTTTGTAGATTGTAAGAATTTTTTTTGAGATAATTTTCTTTTAACAAAAAGGTGTACATTATATGTAAAAAATAAGTTATCTCTTATATGTTCAGAGACATGCAGACAGCACCAAACCATATATATATATATATATATATATATATATATATATATATATATATATAAATAAAAAGAAAGAACAGTAAGATATATAATCCGGTGTTCTTATAGATATTTTTATTTTTACAAAATAGTGCTCAATGTAAATTTACAGAGCATTAAAACCCAGTAATTTTAAAAGTTACTCCAAAATTCACTTGAGGATGAAATGGAACTAATGTCTTTAATTTAATTACAAAATTAAATTCGGGGCTTTTAGCTTCCATTTTTGAAACATGGTTAGAACTGTGGAGCGAAAAAAAACATATTTTAAATCAATTAATTTATAATTATATATATATATATATATATATATATTAATCTGTTGGTATAATCCAAGCAAGTCCTATTAACATAATATAGAATTTGAAACATTAAATATTAAAACTGACTCACAAAGAGCACTCAATGTTTATTTTCATTAAACAGAGCAAAATTTTTCTCACAGGTGGAATTAAGATAGCATTAGTTAATGACCATTTTCGTCTACAAATTTTAATTTTAAAATTGAAAAATTAAAATTCATAGGTGAAAATGGTCATTAACTAATGCTATCGTAATTTCATTTGTACGAAATATATACTGTTTTTTATACCTATGATAATGTTTAATTTATAAATTACACACAAGAGATTAACAATAATAACAATAAAACGATTTTATCAATAGATTGTAATAAAGATGGGACAGCCAGAAGAGGCTTTCTTACCATAGATCTTATTCAGTCCAATATGAAATTAATATCAGTAACTAATGATAAAATTGTTCTATTTTATTATTAGTTATACTGTACTAAAAATTATGTGATAAATAGAAGTTCAGTTCTTACTGTACATCTTATTAGGCACAAAAAGAGATTAACAATAGTAAAATAGAATGATTTTAAGAATATAATGATAAAATTCATAAGATGGATGGAAGCTTCATCCTTACTCTGGATATTAGTGACTTCAGCATAGTTTTTTTTTTTTTTTTTTTTTAATTTCCTTAAGTTGTAAACTTTCACCTTTTCACTTAAAAGGAAGAAACTCTTTATGGCTTCACTTTGACATATCTGTATTGCCCAGATTGCTATTCTTATGCGAACATTATTAAATAAAACTTATAAAATGCTTCATTCTGGAGGTGACACAGATAACTGAAAATATGGTAATTAAAATCGTAGATAAGGAGGAACTAGAATATAAAAAATGCATACAGACACATGCATTTATATAGCCATAGATAACTGACAAGCAAATTAAATTAACCTTAGAAAAAAATACAAACTATAATACAAATTAATGTAAAAAAAAACACCATTAAATAAAACACCATTAAATTATTCTGTATAAACAAACCCCAACTAGAGCAAAAATATAATTAACCTAATACACAGACACATCTCACCTAATGATAAAAAACAAACTTATCTCCATTAATCATCTGAGAGAACCCTCTCCGCCTTCCATCAGCATGGCTAATGCTAACCTCCAGGAAAGTAAATGATTGTGTCTTCTCAGATTAACATTCTCAGCTGACATAAAGTGGAAAGACAACATTGAATCCCTTGATAGGTCAGTTGCTAAGAAAGTTGGTTCACTGTCATGCTAGACAATTTTTCTTTCATATCCTGCATATCTATTAGGTTGGTGCAAAAATAATGACGTAATAATGTTGTTTTTTGACGTTAACAAATATGTCAAAAAACGACATTATTACGTCATTATTTTTGCACCAACCTAATATAAGTCTACCATTTGTCTATGCTTAGAATATTGCTGCCACATATGGTCCACTGCCCCTGCTATTTACCTTGAGCTCTTTAATAAAACCCAAAGAAAATTCAGCAATATTATCAATCCTGATCTGGCAGTTTGGCTTCAGTCACTTTCCCACCACCATAAGGTTGCCTCACTTTCAAGGTAATTGTTTGGATAAGGTCTTTGTTATGGTACCTAGACTGTGAATTTAAGTGCAGTACTCGACTGGCATCAAGATCTCAGTAATTTACAGTCGAGCTGGCTAGATGTAGCCATAAATTCTATGCTAACAATTTATTTTTTTTACATGTTAACTCCTTTCTAGCTCCATGTTTTTCAGCCAACTTTAATCTTCAAAATTTAAATGCAATGTCAATCACTATCATCCTCCTGATAAGTCTTTTCTCTTCCCACTCATTATTAATGCTTCTGTTCCTAATTCTTCTACAACCTGTAACCTCTTTGCATCTTAGTGGCTTTATTGCCTTGTATGGGGTGAAATCAATTAAAAAAAAAAAAAAAAATCAACTACTACAAAAAGATAAATACCTCCAACATTATCACCACCAACAATACAAAAAAAATAAATAAACAAACCAAAACTTCAACAGACTAATACTGCCCATGAATTCACATGTCCACAAAAACATCTCTCTGATTTTTTGTTAGTAGGATTATTGATCCTAAATAGGTTGGTCTTTATAGAGATGATGGACTTATTTTCATCCCAGATAGTAATGGTCCACTATCTTCAAGAATACAGAAGGTTATAGGGGCTTTCAAATTCCTTGGTTTTAAAACTGAAATCTCATCTAACCATAAAGTAGTTAATTTCTTAGATATCACTTTCAACTTTTCTAACAACACATTTAAACCATTTTATAAAGAAAATCAAACTCCCATTTATATTAATATCAACTCCAATCATCCAAATTCAATAATTAGACAGATCCCTAACACTGTAAACACTAGAATTAATAGATTATCTCCTAACAAATAATCTTTAATGAGAATAAAATAATTTATAACAAAGCCCTCAGTTAGAGTGCTTCAAACTAAAATTAATTTACCAGAAATCTTTGAAAGACAATAAAACTAATAAAAGAAAAAACAGAGAAGAAAAATAATATGGTTTTACCACCCACTTTCTGTAAACTATCTAATGTAAATATTGGCAGACATTTTCTGAATTTAATCGATAAATATTTTAATCACATCAATCCACTAAAAAAATTTTCAATAGAAAAACTCTAAAAATTAGTTATTCCTGCACATACATATATAATATTATTAACACACATAACAATAAAATATTAAAATCATTATATGACATCAACATACCAGATAACAAGCCCTCTTGCAATTATAGAACCAAAGCCAACTGCCCAGTGGGAGGTATTTGTAATTCAGAAAATGTTGTATATTAAGCTACCATCTTTCCAAAAGAAAATATTAATGATAAAGAAGTATACATCGGTATCTCTGCTAAGAGTTGGAAACAGGTTCTACAATCACAGGCATTCTTCCACTGATGTTTCTTTAATGCACCAAACTTCTCTCTCTAAACATTTTTGGAAACTTAAAAGATAGAGTTTTCACCCCACAGAATAAATGGAATATCATGTGTCAATCAAATTCCCAACAACTTCCAGAAATATGCAATCCCTGCCTACAGAAAAATCCTAATAATTAAATGCAAAAATACTGGCCAATTTTTGAACCAAAGAAATTAAATTATTTCCAAGTGTCAACATAAAAACAGATTCAAATAACCTTAAAAACAGTGACTTTGCAGGCAATGCATTTGTGAACTTGGTTTTTTATTGTATATGGGTACAAGCATATGCATATGTTCGTATGTATGTATGTGTATATGCATTTGTATGTGCTTGTCACATGTATATATGGGTCTGTAAATGTATTTGATTATTTATGTGATTATCATGCAGATCACGTATATTGTTTATTATCTTTATCAATATATTTTTATTATTATTATTGGTAATTATTTATTATCTATATATTTTTTTTTCATTAATTAATTTTTATGATTTTATTATCATTATGATTATTTTTATAGTTATATTTTTGTTATATATATATATATATATATATATATATATAAAATGGGATCTTACCCATAATAATAATAATGGACTATTCCATACTTAATAAATACTGCGCCTCAGGAGTAGGCAAGGAGCCAGTAGTTCGAGTCGAGTCAGAGGCAGTCCGAAACGGAGTCACGTTCAGACAATTACTGCAAGACATAGGAATAGTGATACTGGTCAAGACTACATTGTTCTCTCTACTAAACCTGATGGTTCATACTAACCCTTCTACTTCTCTGTATATATTCCTGTTTGTAATATATCTGTTTTATTCCATACCTGTGTTCGAGTTCTTCTTTATTGGTTTTACCTTCGACTATCACTGTGGTACAAGGAACCAGACCATAACAAAATATATATATATATATATATATATATATATATATATATATATATGTGTGTGTGTGTTTTATGATATATCTTTCTTACATATTATTATTATTTTTTCTTATATTTTTTATTATCAATAGTAGTAATGAGATGATGATACTGTCTAAACAGACACCATTTTAACCCATCCTTTTCTGAGCTTTAATCGACACATTGTTGTAACTGTTTTAAATTTAACCTTCCTATCTCTTTATCTTCCCTTACCCATTCGATTAACTCTTGTTTCTGTTTTCTCTCTTCATAATGTAAGCCCCCAAAGAAAACTGATCTAGCTCAATTTATTTTTGCTATTGTTTCATCTTGTATTTTTTATATATATATATATATATATATATTAGTGCTTGATAGCAAGAGATATAATTAATTTTAAGAAATTATTTATTATTAATGGTTTATTTCTTGGTATTAAGCATTAAAATTACAAAAACTACTTGACCTAAAAAATGATATCTTCTGAATCAACATTTTTGAGGAAAAATACAATTATTTTCATTATATATATATATATATATATATATATGAGTAAGAAAAAAATTAACATATCCATTTCAGTAATAGATTTATTTTGATAAGTATAAGCATATTCATCTCATCAGACAGGCAACATTTTATGAAATGGAATATATCAATATATCCCAGACAGACAGATATACAAAAGATAAAAAATTTAAAAAATATTGATATTGAACATAAAAAAAAAAAAAAAAAATAGCAAAGTGTTCTAAGAAGCAGGACTTCAGAGAAACCTTTCCAAAACAGAAATTATGATCTGGAATTGCTTTGAGAATAGTGGTTACACATACACTTAAACCATCATAAAATTTCTTAATGTAACATTAATATTAGGTTGGTGCAAAAAAATAATGTCGTTTTCTCACATATGTTACTATGTGAGAAAACGACATTATTTTTTGCACCAACCTAATAAATTTTAAATGTTTCAAATACTTCACTGTCTGGGTTAATTATAACCAATTTAGCCTAGGAGAAAATGAAATTGAACACAGGAGAGATTGTGCTAGCAGTACTTTTGTTCAGCACCATAAGATGTAACAAAACCAAAATATTAACATAAGAATTCAAATCATCCACCAGGTTAGATTGTTCTAGTTCCAAGTGCCTCTTTTGGATGTCTCAGTTATTTCCCTTTAACTCAACTCTTCAAGTTTTTGGTTCACCACTGCTGTAGCCTGGTATTGAACTCACAACTCTTTGTGGTCTAGTCACTGGATCTAACCACCACCTTTATCTTGTGGAACATGTGTACTTGACATCTGTGTATGAATTTCTGGAACTTATAAACCTAATGTCTCAGGATTCAGTTCAAAATTCCAATCACCTGAAGAAGGTGAGAGTGTACAACAGCTAAAACATTGTGAATATGGGAAGGAAGATGAGGATAACAGTATGAATAATGTAAATAATGCAAGTAACTTACTAGAGTGTTACAATGAACCAACCAATTTTCCAGCATCTTTGGCAATAGATCAGATATATGAGTTCCACTTGAGGCCTGGAGTAATTTTGAATCCCGATAGATGTTTACAGCATCGGGGCATCTTATCCGATATGATAAGTGAAAGTCCAGGTTTTGCTCAGTGACATTGAAATTCTGATCACCTGAAGAAGGCCAGAGTGTACAATGGCTGAAACATTGTGAATATGGCAATGAACTCAAATCATGTTCTTAAATAGCCTTGTCAGATATAGACTATCATATGGATGCTATACATGACATTCAACTCATTCAGAAATATCTAAAATTTCAGCTTTATAAAACTGTATAAAACTGTGTCTAAGTTCAATGATTAAAAATGGCTTCAAATGAATTAATTCTATAAATCTTAAAGATCTTTCATCAAACCCTAGAGACTGTTGCTGCAAAACCAAAATATTAATAAGAACTCAAGTCATGTTCTTAAATATCCTTGTGACATGTCGATGTTCATTTTGGATGTCATCTATGACATCTGACTCAATCAGAAATGTCCAAACTATCAGCTGTATAAAACTGTTTTCTCGGACCAATGATTAAAAATGGCTTCAAATGAATTCTATAAATATTAAAGAAGATAATCCTTCCCCAGAATTGCTACAAAGTCAAAAACAAGGCACTCTACCAAATAACAAAAACCTCACCACTTGAAGATTTCCAACAGCTGCAACAAAATGGATAGCAAAAAAAAAACAATGATATAATAAAGCTGTTAACTTTGTTCAATACCAAAAAGAAATATTTGGAAGAAAACTACCGTCACTATTAGAAAGAGCTATAACATTTGAGAAGTTTAATTTCCTGAAAGTGTTTTAATAAAAAAAGATTTTATAAATTACAACTGAGAGTATCACTGACAAGTCAATGAATGCTAAATGTTTGGAAATGGTTAATTTTACCATACTATTACCATAGGTATCAGTTCCAGCAGTTCAGACCTTTACAGCTAGGACACACCATGATATATCCACAGAGTTGATACACCTTCATTTCCCACATGTTCCTTTGGAACATGTGGGAAATGAAAGTGTATCAAAATGAGAAAACAGTTCTACTCAGCTTTATCCAAAGAATTGTCAGTTTGTGGAATATGCATCTTCAAGTCAACGGTCAATCTTTATCTGTCTTCTTTATCATCATAATTTTCACCACCTACTACTTCCTCTTTCATTCATATCACACATATTATTCAGTAACCCTCTACATCGAGTAGCTCTCGAGCCTTGTATAAAGCAAATGCTGATGACAAAGAAAAAATATTTTACACAATTATTACCTTTGTCTTATAACTGCAGCATTTGCATTCACATTCCATATGTTAAATTTAATAAATATTATGGGGCAGAGGAAGTATTCATTTTTCTATATAAGTGCATTGACAAAGGATATAAACTCACCATTAATCACACAGTGAGTATTATACAGTAAAAATTCAGCTAATAATTGTGTCAAGTTATGGACTTATTGATCTACCTTTGTATATAAATACTAACATTTATATAATGATAGCAACCCTTCATTGATATATACATGTCTAAAAATCTACAGAATACTTTCTTTAAAATTTCTTTTTTTTTTTTCTTAACTTAAAATTTCTTTTTTCTCTATAAGTAAAGATAAGTTAAGGATTAGTATGTCTAAATCCTTAATTGTTAAGAAAAAAATAAATTTAGATACTAGTCTAAAATTTTGGCTTTAGGTTAGATTGGTTAATTTAAAGATACATGTTGGGTTATTCCAAATTGAATAGAAGTTTTGTTGGACAAAATCACAATAAATAGTTAAATAGAGATATACATTCAGTTTACAAGGGGTTAAATGGTAGACTCAGTTTACAATTGACACAAATGGTGATATATACATCCGGTTTACAACTGATATGAATAGTAGACATTTTTTTCATTTCACCCCCAGTAAGACAGGAGTGCCACTAGTACGTGGGGGTTACATTGAGTGAAAGTGAGTGAAAAAACTGGGTATTGCGGGAAGTGGGGGATTGAGGAAAGGATAAAAGATAGACAGGGTTCAAATCAACATAAAAGCAAGCTTGAATTCATGTAGTCAGAGCAACAAGGTAAAAAGCTTGTCAGAATAGTTGCCATGAAAATATTTGTAAAAATAAAAAAAAAAAAAAAAAAAAAAAGACAGAGAAACCAGTTTACAATTGATATGAATGATTGGCAAATGTCCAGGTTACAATTGAGTCAAATCGTAGATGAATAGTAGACAGACATCTGTCTAGTTTACAATTGTGTTAAAATGTCCAAATAGATCTGGTTTACAATTGACCCAATATTTTGTGAAACAGCTTCTTCTTCTGCAGGGAATACATGCAGTATATCCTAAGCCCTACCAATCAGTGTTTTTGGATGATGATATAATGCATGAACTAACACTAAAGGAAAATTATTTTCTGGGCTGAATTTTCATGTATTTAAAAGATATTCCAAACTTCCATATCTTGATTGAAGAAAAACTTATTCAATTTTGAGCTTTTTATTTTAATAATGACCTTAAACAATTTATTAGGTTGGTGCAAAAATAATGTCGTTTTTCTTTTGAAGTTGAACGTCAAAAAACGACATTTTTGCACCAACCTAATATCTGTCATTTGAACTCGTAACAGCCATTATTATTTTTTTTTAATTTGATTTTTTTTTCTTTTGGTAAGTACAAATTATATAAATAATGAAATGGCAGAATAGATGATTGAATGACGACTTAGATAGAAAAGGAAAGGTAACAGAATTTATTTTCATGATTTTCATCGGACAATGATTTCAGTGTAAATCGTAATGTTTCTTTGTCTTATTCTTTCACGCTCGGTAATCTCTTGCATCTTATTGGCTTTATTGCCTTGCTTGGGATGAAATGATTAAAAAAAAAAAAAAAAAAAAAAAAAGATATCAAAATATTCCTAACAGATAAGAAATATTTCTTTTACAGATCGTTGCCTATTTGTGGGTCAGGGCAACCCTCTCCACATGGTTCTTGTCAGTTCTGTTGCCTATGCTGTTTTCTGTTTCCCTTTTGAGCATGAGAGACATGGCTGTAGAGATTTTAACATACCAAAAAAAAAAAAAAAAAAAAAAAAGTCTCAACTGTTTGTGTGTGAGAGAAAGTGTTTATATATGTGTGTCTGTAAAAATGCATTTGATTTGTTATATAAGAGTTTGCAGGCAATGCTTGGTGTAAATATCTCTGTGGCTGCAAATGTCTTCAAAACATTGCTTCAAGTACCCCCAAGAGATATGAAAAAAAAAACAACCAAAAAACAAGAAAAACACAATAAAATGAAAGAGAAGAAAATAAATGCTGTTAGCTTTCCTTCTTCTATCTAATTCTTCATTCACTCATTTCTTATGTCTTATTTTCTTTCTCTTCAAGTTTTACAAACATCACTGCAACACTTATGTTTCTCACTACCTGGACTGGTATGTTAAGAACTGGAAATGTTCCAACGTTAGATCTGAGATAACAGTGACTTTCAAGCATTATCTATAAAACAGAAACCAACAAAATGGCTAACATATTTCTGTCTAAAGTTTTTACGAGCATAATTACTGTATTTTCTG